>JAQQSU010009654.1:0-12635 GCA_028627135.1 Pseudochirops cupreus | reverse complement strand
TAGCACTTAGCACTACTAAGTGCTAAGTATCCTGCTAAACTAATTACTATTACAGTAGTGTCTGTGGGAAAGAGCTGTGTGACTTGAACTGTGTCAGTCTTCCTGAGTCTTAATTCTATTTTCTATGAGAGGGGATAGTAATTCTTGGACCACCTAGACCATGAAGTTATTAAAAGGAATATGTTCTATAAAACTTAAAGTACCAGGAAAATGTAAGTTATTGTTTCTGTCCAACAAGGAATACATCCTCCTACTACTTTGTTGTACTATATTGTTGGTCATGTCATGTTTCCCCATACTTTCTCCTCTCTTTTTCTGGATAGACTGAGTCCTGTTTCCTCAGATCATAAAAGCTATTGTTTACATTCTGCTTTAATATTTTAGCAAAATGTTTTTTGTTGTTGTCCCTTCTAACTCTGACATTCTGTATTCTATGATTATTCTCAACTCCAAAATTCTATGGTCTGAGGTCCTTCCTAGCTCTGACATTCTGTGTTCTAAGATTCCTCTAAGCTCTGATATTGAGACCCACAAGCTCTGATAGGCTATATATCCTCTCTACAACATAGACAAAGAGTAAGAATAGGGAGAGTTGAGAAAGATGCAGGTCCAATGCCTCTGACATCTTCACGGAAAGCCAGGGTTTCCCTGGAAGTCTTAAAGGAGGGATCAGATGAATACTGGCTATGGATACCATGAGGATATTGTTTTGTTTTGTTTCTGGTTTTTTATGATATATGGTTTGGACTAGATGCCCTATAAATTCTTGCTTTGAGATTGTATGCCTCTCAAATGTCATTCTCTAAGCAGAGCAAAGGAGAATTAGCTCCACACCAAGAGTTCAAAAACAGTTCATTTCCCAAATAAATTAAAAAAACAAACAACTTGCAAATATTGAGTACATTCTAAAGATTGCATTTCCTTGAATTTGACAAATGTGATGAGAGTTGGCAAGCTGAAAATATAACTTCACATACTTTTTATTAAGATTTTTCTTTCTAGAATCCTTGCCCATGTCAAATTAATGATTCCAGATCATTGAAGCATCTCCCCGTTTTTTCCCCATGTGATTTCTGACCTCAACTTGGGTAATGTCTAAAACAACCACATGATTATAACTTCAATCTTCACACAATTGTGACAGCCAGCAAGGCAAATTCAGTAGGAGCAGTGTTGTGTTGACAATCATTTGTTTTAAAATTACACGGGGATTACATATTCTAGATGTACAGTCAGCCTGCTAAAAGGCCTCCATTAATATTCAGTGCATGGTCATGGTGAAAAGCAGGGTACAGACAGACCCAAGTGCATTTGGCATTTCATAGGGGAAGGAAAAAACTGAATAAAAAGAAGGAAAAACTAGGGCCAATTTGTACCCCTCTGGTTTAACTGATAATTAGAGGTTACAGAAAAATTAATTTTACCTTTAAAATTTGTAACAAGATGTAGCAATGAATATTTAAGAGATTTTACACAAACACCTATTAACTGGCAGACACGCTAATGGGATAATGTCATAGCTTGCTTGTCTCCAACTGTTTGCAATTTAGGCGATCAATCTGTTAACAAACATTTATTAAGCACTTGCTAGGTATCAGGCTGTCTGCTGGGTGCAGGGGATGCAAAGATAGGTAGATAGTGCCTGCCCTTGAGGATCTCACAGTCTAAAGGAAGAGATAATGTGCAAATATCTATGTACAAACAAGATATCAACAAGAAGAAATCAATATAGAGAATGCACTAGCATTAAAGTGCATTGGGAAAGGCTTTCTATGGAAAGTGGGATTTTACCTGGGACTTGAAGGAAACCAGGGAAGCCAGAAGGTGAAGATGAGGAAAGACAACATTCTAGGCATAGGAGAGAGCCAGAGAAAATGCCCAGAGTTAGGATATGGAATAATGAGTTCAAGGAACAGCAAAGAGGCCCATCCCACTGGATGAAAGCACATGTGGTGGTGTGTAAGGTATCAGAAGACCAGGAAGAAGTGTGTTTGTGTGTGGTAGGCATGGTGTGGGGGCGGAGAAGGTTATAAAGGGCTGTGAATGTCAAACTGTGAATTTTATGTTTGATTCTAGAGTTAATAATGAGTCACTGAAATTTATTGAGGAAAGAGAAGAATTTACAAATTGTACTCCTCAAAACAGCTCTATGAGGTAGACTGTATAAATATTATTATCACCATCACATAGATGATGAAAAATAAAATTAAGACAAATAGGGAAGTTTTCCCTCAGTAATCAAGCTTGCATTGGGTCAAAGACTTTGGATTTATATGTTCAGACTCTAAGACCATGCTATCTCCAGTGTGATAAGTTTCAGTCTCTAGAATCTTAGTTGTTTATTGTTGTTGGTCCTTCATTTTCAAAGAGGACCAATCACATCAAAGGTGATATCTTGACTCGTGTGTGAATTGGATATAAGTGAGGCAGAATTGCACAGTCATCAACCTCACTCTCTTCTTGAGTCATCAACTTTAGAATCTGAGTCTGGCAATTGAAGGCCAAATGAGAGATCTATACGTCTAACTCTGACCTGATGTCTGAAATGCTCCTGTATCATCTCTGATAACTTATCTCCTCCAGGTTTTGTTTAAATTCAGTAACAATGATGGAGAGGGCCAGTTCTCTAATTTTACACAGGAGGAAATGAAGGTCCGAGAAGGGTATGATCACGCAGCTAGTGAATCGGGTCTGAATCTGAACTCAGGGCCTTTGCCTGCCAAGCACCAGAGCTAACTGAATCCTAAGTGAAGCAACATGATATTCTATAGGAAAAAAAAGCAATATATTTGGTTTTAATCCATGTTCTGGGTTTTAATACCAAATCTTCTACTTACTAGTTACATAGTGACCATGCAAATCACTTAACTTTTGGGGTACCTCAGTTTCCTTACCCGTAAAATTAAAAATCAGACTGCATAATCTTTAAGGTACCTTCTAACTTCAAATATTAGTGTCAAGGTTTATAAATACTCTCAATTATTCATAATAAATGAAAATGCATTTAAAACATATAGCCAAAAAAATTAAAATGAAGAAAAACCATATAGTGAAACTCAGTTGAATTTTAAAATAAAAGACATTCTTCCCAAACCAAATGTGTTTTAAAAAAAATGGGTTTGAAAACCAGACTAATCTGAATTACTTTCCAGCAGAACTGCTTGGAATTAAGGGGGTAGTAAGGATTAGAAGAGCAGTAGAGTTTTAAGGTGTATATGTGTGCATGTACACATATACATGTTGGGAATAGGAGTGAGCCAGGGAACAATTCTTTATTATGCTTGATAGTACTGTCCCGGAATGAAATCATTCAGAGAATAAGAAAGATTTCTTCCCTATTTGTGTATTCAGCTGGAGTGATGAGAATGTAAAGCAATGAGCCTGATGGTCTAATAAATAGTTAAACTGTTCATGTTTAACCAATTAAGGCAGACAACCATGCAGCCAAATGAATGTGTCACCTTCAAAGTAATCACCCAAGGAGAGAGACCAGTTCTTGCAGTACTGCAATGCTTGTCTGGTTTTTCCTATAAATTCTTCATAAAATATCTACTCAGCCAGCTGGAGGCTCTTCTTAAGGGTTTTTTTTAACATTCTGTCTATACTAGTACATCATGTGGGTAATTAGTCCATCAATCAACAATCCTTTATTAAGAGCCTACTGTGTCAAAGGCACTGTGGGAGGCTATGGAGATACAAAGCAAAATGAGACAGAACCTGCCCTCAAAGAGTTTATATTCTATTGAAGGGTTGCAAAGACACATATAAGAACATACACAATGTGAGTAGAGTAAGTACGAGGTAATTTGGGGAAGCCATGCTAACATCCAGGGAGAACAAAAAAAAAAAAATACCTTCTATAAGACAATGAGCCTTGAAATCATACCTGGAGGAGACTAGAGATTCTAAGAGGTTGAGGTAAAGAGGAAATACATTTCACACATGTGCACAAAAACAAAGAGGGAAGGTAAAATTCCATGTGTGAGGTCAGCTTGGCTAGATGGTAGAATTCATGAGTACAGTGATATGTAATAAGCTAAGCAATGAAGGTTGGAGCCAGGGCTCTAAGTCATATTTTGTTATATTTTGTTTATATTTTACATCTTGTATTATTCTTATCTTCAAGGCAATAGGAAAACACTGAGTTTATGAGCAGAGAAGAGGCAGAGCCAGATTTATATGTTAGTGATATTATGCCAGTAACTCCATGAAGAACAAATTGGAGAATGAAGATCCTAGAAGGAGGAATATCATTTAGAAGTCCATGGCAGTTGTCCATGTGAGTGGAAAGAAGGGAATTCGTGAGAGAGGGGGTATGGAGGTAGAACCAACAGCATTTTGCTGGATAAAGGAAAGTGAGGGATTAAGAATGATCCCAAGTTTGTGAATTTAGGTATTAGAAGAATGGTCATGATGTCAAATATAACAAGGAAATTGGCAAGATGGGGGAAGCTAAAGGGGTGAGGAATAAGTTAATAATTTCTGCTTGGATTGTGTTGAATTTGAGATGCTTGTGGGACATCAAATTTAAAATGAAAAATATGTAGTTGATAATGTGGGGTCAAAGTTTAAAAGACCAAGTTTGGGTATATAGAAATGTGTTATCTCTACATAGAGTTATTAAATGAGTCCGTGGAACCTTATTAATTCTCCAAGGGAGAGAATATAGAGAAACAAGAAGACCCAGATGAGAGCTTTGGGATACAACTATAGTTAAGGGGTAAGATATAGATGTTGATGTAACAAAAGATACAGAAATGGAGTGGTCAGATAGATAAAAGTGAAACCAAAAGAAGACAAAATTCTTAAACCCCAGAGGTGAGACAAACCTAGAAACAAGAAATCTAGAAATCAACAGTGTCAACTATTGCTTAGAGGTTGAGAAGGATGAGGTTTCAATCTATCAAAAAGCATGACTTAAATGATTACTATGGGCCAGACAAGGTGCTAGCAGCTGAGGTTATAATGACAAAAACCAAATAATCCCTACCTGTTAAGATCTTATATTCTATCAACTGAGAGAAAGCCAATGGATTTAGCTGATTAAGGTATAATAGGTAGCTTCAGTTGTAGTGATGAGGTGATGAGTGTAATGAATCTAGATTATAACTTGCTCCAGAAATATGACTACCCCACCTCCTTTTCTGAAGAAATACATTTGCTTTAAATTTCAGGTTGCTCTACTTATTACATGCAAGACATAGTGACCATATGTTACAGTTGTCAAGTCACCCACCCAAATTCAATGCTTCTAAGATCATGGCGATCTGTTATTTGCAGCTATACCAGATTTGAAAAGGTTTATAGCTGTTGAAGAGATGGGATTTGGCAAAAAAATAAAAAATGAAGTTTAATAACATCAAAATCACTGAACAATTTCTGAATGTGTTTGTCTACCATGTGCTCTGCACTATATGGGGGATAAAGACAAAGGATAATTCATGAGTCCTTACCACATGGAGAGACAAGATGATTGGCAATGGATTGGGATACAGCAGATGATCTTGGCATCTTTGATGCCTGACCAAGCTCTAAGCATTTCATAGTGCCTGCTTCAGGTGCCTGCATGGCCATTGGAACAAATGGTTCATCTACTCATAACACTGAGGGAAGTCTTCACACGCTTGGGGTAGGCATCCACCTAATTGACCAATGGGTTTGAGGTCTATTGGTTACTCTCAACCTGGTTTAGCCTGTCTGCCAAGACTTTGCCAGAATGTGGCCATTCTGCATGCTACACCTTCTTGGTTGAGAGATAAGTGCCAGGTGAACCTTGGAAAGGTACATGAGCAGCCACAAAAAGGGCTTAGCAAGCCCTCACACCAGAGGTGCTCCTCCTCCCTGAATGCACAGTAAAGAAGTTCTTGATTTGGAGCCAGATGACCTGGGATCACATCCTGGCTCTGCCCTTTACTATTTGTGTTATCTTAGACAATTCAATTTACCTCTCTGTCCTCAATTTGCTCATCTGTAAAACTAGGGCATAGAACTAGATGACTTCCAGCTTATTAAAATGTAACCTCCTTGAGGACAGGGACCATGTTTTCACCCTTTTGTTTATGCCCTAGTGCTCAGCACAGTGCCTCACACCTAGCAAGTTGTTAATAAATACCTGTTAACTGACTGACTGAAATTATGAAACAAAATTTCAATATCACTCGCTAGTTATCTGATCATTTGCAATTCACTTAAACCTCCTCAGTCCTCATTTTTCTCATCTCTAATATGAGGATAACAATACCTTACAGGACTTATGAGGATCAAATGAAATAATATAGGACATGAAGTTCTTTGAAACTTTGAAAAGCTACATGGAAAGTTATTTTATATAGTATTTTAATGTTTACAAAGCGTTCCAGTGAAATATGAAATGCTATTACCATTACTCCCATTTTGCAGATGAGGAAACTGAGGATCTGAAAGCAGAGGGATTTTATCTTAGTCCTACAGCTTGCCATCAGTGTTTGACCTGGGAGTTGTACCCAGATTTTTTGACAGTAAACCCGACGTTTTTTTCCAATAGAGCAGGTAATATATCATTGTATATCATCATCACAGTACCCACCATAGACAGGACTTTGCAAGGTAAGAAGTAGGGACTGAATATGTGTTTTTTTCAATGGAATGAAAATAGGAAGAGAGAGTGCTGTTAGAGGAAAATATATGTTCTGTTTCTTGAACAGGCCCACTTCCAAGGGAAGAAAATGCTCTAAGGGAGGAACTTATTAAGCTGGTCTCACTTTAGCAAGGCAGTAGGTTGATGGGCAGACAGCTTAGGTCAAAGTACAAACCATTTTGCTTAGCAACATAGCGAATCTTTTTTTTTTCCCCTCTCTTTTTTTTCCTCTCTGGATTTAGTTCAGATTGGTTCGCATCTCCTAATTTTTGCTTTAAGTTTCAGGTTCAAACCAAAACTCAAAGCCAGATTCCATTACTTTCTCTTTCTGCTCATATTTCTGTTGAAGATCATGGTTCCCTTTCAGCCACCCCCAGGGAGACACTGTTCTCCTCACCAAACTCCCATGGGTTCCTTCTCTTATAAAAAGTCAACACCTTGAACTTGAAATAGATAGAGAGAGCCTTTCTTCTGAGGAGTTTAAAGCATTTCCCACAAGATTCCCAGGCAACAAGGCCCCTGTCATCAGGTCAGAAAGATTCGGTCTTCATAGAAAATGAGAAAGGGGCATAAGTAATGCTGGGCCAATGGGACCTCTTCCCTAGGGGACAGCAGGAAGCACCCACTGGTTGGTTAATGAATTCCATGGTGCTGTAGATGAGCTATGTTTTCTATTGTCCTGTGGCTCGACTCCCATTTTTGTATGCAGTAAATCATTGCTCTTAAGATTTCCTTACAACAACCCTTTCAGGCAGATGGTTATACTCTCAGTTTTATAGAATAGCACCTCTGACAGACCCTTTCCCCAAGATCACACAGTAGAAAAGGAACAGAGCTTGGGTTCAAATCTCAAATGGTAGTCGACCTCAACACCCCATGAAACTACCAATCAGGGCGGCAGAGTGAAATCAGAAGACCACATTTTTCAGATGAGAAAATTGAGTCCTCAGGAGATAAAATGTCTCCCAAAGACATATAGCTAGTGTTATATGCAAGGTTACAAACCAGGTCTTCAAACACCAAATTCAAATGAACTTTCTAGCACTCCACATTATCTCTTCAAAAGATATTGAGATCTCTGTGACCTGGAGCTGTCTATATCACACAGAGATAAGAGCCAATTATGAAATTTTAAGTGGGAGCATTTACAATTCACAAATGTTATGTATGCTACAAATCACACCTTGATTTGTTGTTTGGCTGATCATCTAGGCTTAGAATAGTGATGGAGAAAATGTTAATAATGCAGAGTTAACTTAAATATATGTCATGTATACAGTCTTTTTTATTTCTTTTTTGAGAGCCAGTTAAATATTTACTACCTTCATTCACTGGGAGATGTCATAGAAGAGCTAGGATTTTAACTGCATTTAAATGGTCTGCTTATGAATCTACACTATCAATAGAGCCTAGGCATTGTACTCAAGACATCATAGACCCATTTTCTTTCTGCACCATCTGCCTACTGACACCTTCCTTGGTTTTTTTCCATGCCCTAGTCACTTTTTTGCTCACTTTTGCCTCCTTGTCTTGTTAACCCTATCTAAAATAACTTCCCCTCCTCCCTTCCCCTCTCCCTCCCCCTCTCCCTCTTTCTTCCTGTCCCACTCCCTCTCCTCCACCTCCTCTCCCTCTCTCTCCCTCTCTCTCTCTCTCTCCCCCACCTCCTCTCCCTCTCTCTCCCTTTCTCTCTCTCTCTCTCTCTCTCTCTCTCTCTCTCTCGCTTTCTTTTCTCTCTTTCTCTCTCCCTCTCTCTCTCTCTCTGTCTCCCTCCCCCACCTCCTCTCCCTCTCTCTACCTCTCTCTCTCTCCCTTTCTCTCTCTCTCTCTCTCTGTCTCTCTGTCTCTCTCTCTGTCTCTCTCTCTCTCTCTCTCTCTCTCTCTCTCTCTCTCTCATTTATATATCATAGATTTCATTTAGGATAATTTGTTTGTATTCTAGGACTAGAATAATCTGGTACAATTTGGAATGTAAAAGCTCTTTACAACCTGATCCCCATGTACCTTTCCAAGTTTCTTACACTTTAGTTCTTTCTACTCTTTTCATGGTCAGGTTACACTGTCTTTTCTGCTTTTCCTCAAATACAACACTTTGTGGAGCAGCTGGATGGCTCAGTGGATGGAGCACAGGCCCTGATGTTATGAGCACCTGAGTTAAAATCTGACCTCAGACACTTACTGACTGTGTGACCCTGGGCAGGTCACTTAACCACAATTGACTTCACACACACAAAAAAAGCCCTTCATCCTCCATTATTGAACTTCAGCACTGACTGTAACCATGCCTAAAATCCTCTCCCTTCTCATCTCCACCACTTAGCTTCCCTGATTTCCTTTAAGACTCAACTCAGGGGGCAGCTAGGTGGTGCAGTGAATAGAGCACCGGCCCTGGAGTCAGGAAGACCTGAGTTCAAATCTGGCCTCAGACACTTAACACAAAACTAGCCATGTGACCTTGGACAAGTCACTTAATCCTAATTTCCCTGCCGTTCCTCCTCTCGCTCAAAAAAAAAAAAAGACTCACCTCAGATGACACTTGGTAAAGTAGGCCCTTTCAGATGCCAGAGCCTTCACCTCTTGGGTGACCTTCCACCCTGCTCCACAGGGACCTGACATGTGCCTCCTTATCTGCATGCCATCCCCTCTATTAGAATGTAAGCTTTGTGAGGATAAGTGCTTTTTAAAAAGTACTTGGTACCTTGCCTGGCATAAAGCAGGCATTTAATAAATATGTGTTGATTGATGCACTAATAGTGATAGCTAGCATTTATATAACACGTTAGGGTTTACAAAGTGGTTTTTTGGTGTGCATGTGTGCGTGTGTGTGTTTTAAGTATGTGACCTGATTTGATCTGGTAGGTAGGTGCTATTATTATCCCTGTTTTGTAAATAAGTAAACAGAAGTTGAGAGAAATTAAATGATTTGCTCAAGGGCACACAGGTAGGATTCAAACTCAACTCTTGATGATTCCAAAGGCAACGCTCCATCCACCCAGTGCCATCTAGTTATTCAGCTAGTGCTACCATTATGATGCGTCTCTCATTTTGTCTCTATACCAAGACCATAAGCTTCTTGAGGACAAGAACCCCATTAGTTTCCTCTCTCATATCTCCCAGAATGCCAAGGATTAGACTGGGAACCCAGTAGGTGCTTTATCAAGGAATGTTGGCAAGAATCATAGCACAAAGAATATCAGAGCTAGAGCAGACCTTAGAGTCCCTTAATATGTTTAAGACCCAGAAGAAGGGTGGGAACCAAGGCTACATGTGGCCCTTTAGATCCTCAAGTGCAATCCTCTAACTAAATCCAAACTTTATAAAATTTGTTCTCCATTTGAGGGCCTACAGGGCCATATATGGCCTTGAGGCCATAGATTCCCCATCCCTGAGACCCAGAACATAGAATGTTAAAGTTGAAAGTCATATTTAAGACTAGTTAATTCAACTCTGTTTTGGGGGAGAAGACACTGAAACCTAGAAAGGAGATGTATGTTGCTGAAAGCAACACATCTAAGTACATTGCTATGATCTCATGCTGAAAATTATAATATTACTATATATCAGCCCCTAAGTAGCACAGGGGATATCACTGAACCTTTAGTCAAAGAACTGTGAGTTCAAACACTGAGTCAGATACTGGGTAAATCTCTTAAGCTGGATCGATTTTCTCATCTGTTACATAGGTATAGTAATCTTATAACTTGGGTTGTTGTGGGGATAAAAATGAGATAAAATTTGTAAAGTACCATATAAACTTTGAAAGATCATATAAATGTTAGCTGATGTTATAATTATAGCTGATCTCTGAATATTTACAAAATATTTTGACATCTGTGACTTTATTTGAGCTTCAATAGAATGTAAAAAGTAAGTAGTACAAGGATGAAAATACCCATTTTTTGATGTAGAAACTGAGTCTCAGAAAGAGTAATTAATTGGACCATATTGACACAACAGTGAGTTACTGAGCCTGAATTCAAACCTCGAAGGCCCTGCTTCCAGGTCCCCTGTTTTTGTTTGTTTCTCTTTCTTTTTTGCTGCTATACCATGCTAGTTAATGTCTAAAGCTGCTTCACATAAAATTAGGAAATGTCCCTATCACAGAGCCAGCAAGGAAACGGATGACCAAAAATATGATAAATATGGTATGAAGCCACATATCACTAACTCCACTTCATCAGAGGAAGAATACATCTTCTCAAGCAGGAGCCCAGAAGCAAATAGTAACCAAGGCAGACAACCAGAGGGCCCTTGTGTCAGGAAAGGTACATTCCTTCTTATGGCTATGACTATAGACTCTACTTAAGAAGACTAAACTCATTACAGGTAATGGTCTGCAATTAATGCTACATTGGAGCATTGATTAAACCCCCATCTAAACCACAAAAACCTGCTATAGTTAGGGACTCCTTAAAGAAGATGGTTAATTAAAAACATAAAATAGAATGATAAAGAGGCACAATACTAGAATATGTCACTTCTCAGGAATTAGGACTATAGGTAACATGTAATTCATAAAACTGAGATCCAAAACTGTACTGCAGCTAGGTGGTACAGTGGATAGAACACCAGGCCCGCCATCAGAAAGACTCGTCTTCTTAGGTTCAAATATAGACTTAGACACTTATTAGCTGGGTAACCCTGGATAAAGTCAATTAACCCTTTTTCCTCAGTTTCCTCAACTGTAAAATGAACTAAAGAAGGAAATAGCAAACCACTCCAGTGTCTTTGCCAAGAAAACCTAAAAATGGGGTCATGGGGGGTTGTACATGACAGACAAGGGCAACAACAAAAACCGAGACCCATAGAAGTGCTATGAATAATTAGTCAAGGTCACACAGCTAGTCAGTGAGAAAACTTTTTTGAAGATTTGAACCCAGTCCCAAGTCTTGTAGAAGTGAGGCTCTTTCCACTGGTCCATGATTTCAAGTATTATGTTACAATTCAGCTTTTGAATGTGAGAGAAGGATGGAAGACAACTGAGAGAAGACACTGACTCCTAGTTCCAGCACTGAGGGTGATGTTGACATTTTAAAAACATTCTGAAATGAAGGTCACGGTAAAAACAGAAATGAGATCACAGTAAACATGTAGAAAATGTTTCTTGGTAGTGGGAGGGAAAACTGAGAAAGGCAGAAATCCCTTAAAGAAACAGAGTTTTAAGAAGACTTAGAGATCCTCTATTCCAGTCCCTCATTTTTAAAAATCCAGTGGGGTCCAATCCAATCCAAAAGGCATTTATTGGGGTGGCTAATGAATAGAGTACTTGCCCTGGTGTCAGGAATACCTGAGTTCAAATCCGGCCTGAGACCCTTAACACTTACTAGCCCTGTGACCTTGGGCAAGTCACTTAACCCCAATTGCCCTGCCTTCCCCCCTCCAACAAAAAAAAAAGGCATTTCTTAAATGCTACTATTTCCAAGGCACTGTGCTAGGCTCTGAAGGTAGGATGACAAATAATGTCTGCCCTTAAGGAGATTACATAATACAAGCTGAAAAAATAAATAAACATTCAAGTAAAAGATTCTTGGAGCTGGGATGAGATACTAATAACCAGGGAGAGAGATCTCTTATGCAAATAAGTCTCTGAGAAAAAAAGTGACTTGTCTTAGGTCATACCAGTTAGCGACTGAGCCAGGACTAGCCAACAATATTCTTTGAAATGGGGATGTACAAGAATACATATACATGTAAGTATGGACATGTATGTATAGCTCCCTGTGCTAATCTTGTCTACAGACTGGGAGGAAAATCACCAATGATTTCTCCAGGATAATGTCTCATAGACTTCCCTTAATAACCTGAATTTTCATTGGTCTTTGTGAATACTTGCACTGGGTGGTAATATTCAGAGCTAAAAGGGATTTTTTTAATGATTATCTTGCCCAACCTTTTGACAGAGGAAAATGACTAGCTGGGTGACCCTGCATAAAGTCTATTAACCCTCTTTGCCTCAGTTTCCTCAACTGTAAAATGAACTAGAGGTTAATGGTGTGGTTTTACACATCATGTGAAGCTG
>JAQQSU010009653.1:0-12635 GCA_028627135.1 Pseudochirops cupreus | reverse complement strand
GGTGGGGACGCTCTGGCTGCACTCTCCTCCTCCCTCTCTCTCCCATGATCTTTCTTTTCCCCAAAGAAAGAATCTAGGGTTTGGTTGCAGTTCTTACTTTGCTTCTTATGCTTATTCTTACTCATGATTCTTCAGACTGTGATTTTTTTTTTATATCTCTGTGGGGCTCTGCTTCCAGAAGGGAAAGCTCTGTCCCACATCACTGGGGTCCTCCCGGCTGCTGAAGCTCTCAGGAAGGTGCTGGGACCCTTCCTACTTACTTCCAGCTCACTGGATAACGAAGACTCCAAGACCGAGGCCCAAGACAGAGATCCGGATCCAGGCCGCTCAACGGGAGAGCACTGACCTCAGAACAATTGCTTAGTCCCCCTGCTGTCTGCAGGCTGCGGGCAGGAAGCTACAATGCGGAGGTGGGTACAAAACCTCTGCCTTTCGCTTTTCTGCTCTGGAGGCCTTTCGACCAGACTGTTTTTCTCTCCTAATTTCGCAAGTTCCACTGACCTAGTTCTCAACACTGCTCGCAGCTGCCGCTAATCTGCTCACCGCTCCTCTCGTCTGGCCGCCCCCGGGGCTCAGCAGCGGCTTCAGGCCAGGCTGGTTTCAGTTCACAGTGCTGATACGGTTCCTCATAGCTGAGCTGACTTTAGTGGGAAGTATCTTTGTCTGCGTTTTGGAGTTCTAGGATTGGTTTAGAGTCCTATTTTATGGGTATTTTGGGGTGGCTATGTGAGAGCTGCGATATGTTGCTGCTGCTATGCTGCCATCTTGGCTCTGCCCCCAGTAAACTGCTAATTGAATTAAATTCCTTCATACCATTTCACTTTTCTTACACCTTGAACCTCTATAATACTCTATTCTATATTCTAGTGACAGTGACCTTCTCATTGTTCTTTGCACAAGATAGACCATTTCCCATCTCTAGGTATTTCTGCTGGCTGTCTCCATCCCTAGAACATTCTTTCTCTTCATTTCTCTCTCTTGGCTTCCCTGGCTTCCTTCAAGTCTCAGCTAAAATGCTACTATCTACAAGAAGCATTTCCTGATCCCCCTTAATTCTAGTGTGTTCCCTCTGTTGATTACTCTCAGTTTCTCATGATCTGGAATGTGAAATATATCTAGGCCTCTAGCAAGTATTATTTACTATGTTTTCATAACATATCAAGAAAAGCAATCAGCTGAGAACTATCTGGCTAACATCAATAATTCCTACTACCATCAATTTAACACACCAATGTGATACCCCAAGAGTTGACACTTTCAATTCAGCTGCAAAAGTGAAAAGACAGATGTTCCTGGTCCATCAGAGGGAGCAAACTTTATTCCCTTGTCATTTCTCTGTTCAGCAGGAAAACACAGTTCCAAAGGTTAGAAGAGCAGGGGGAATAGGTAAAGGAAAAAGCAGGTTTCTTTTCAGGAAGGTCTCTGGAAAAGCCAAAGAAGGTAATGAAAGCTCCATGTCCTGCTCCATATAGTTCACTCATTTTGCATACTTGAAGAATCAGAGACTTTTTTTACCACTAGAAGGGACCTGAGAAAGCTTCTAGTCCAATCCTCTCAAAGCTAAAATGGCTGTAAATCGACACACGGAAAAAGCAACTTGATTAAGACAATGGTTGTGATGAGGTATAGACTCTGGGAATCCCCTTGAACTCTCTTTGAATCTTCCCACTGGATCTGGTGCTGGCCTGTGGCCCTAAGCCTTCTATTATGACTTTGACTGAATGTCTGTTACCCTTAACCTAGCCTAGCCCTCCATTGTCTGTTATCTTCAAGTAGTCTTAGGCTACCTCCCACTTTTGATCTTATTGAAATATCTGTAACCAAATCTGTTACCCTTAAACTAGCCTAACTCTCCATTGTCTGTTTCCTCTGGCTGTTTCCTACCCTTGATCCCATCAAAATCCCATTCTCTCATTTCAAGGAATCTGACCCCAGTTCCATCAAAATCCTCCTTAGACTCCTCTTCAAGACTCTCCCCAAACCCTTCCTCTGCAACACCCAGAGATCCCTCCCAGTCTTTTCGTATATAAGATCCATCTTGCCTCCATGAAGGCGCTAAGATTCAATCTAGCTCAGATTCAGTCTGTGTCATATTGTTCTGGCCTGCTTGTCAATACAAGCATCACAAATGCTCAGGCTCCTTAAGAGTCTACCTATTATGGCAAATCTTTAATAAACTTTGTTTTACTTTGGCTGAAAGAAGGTTTGAGTTGAATTCATTTGGCAGGATGTGGCGTGTTGGTATTTTGGGGTCTCGAGCCTCCTTAAACCCCAAACCTCAACAGTTGCAGGGACTAGAGGTCTGAAAATCTATAAATCAAGAATATGGACAGACTGGTCTTATTTGCCAATTACCATGATCATGTAAATAGGATATACTCCTTGAAACTTGAAAGAAATAATTTTCTTGTTTTATTTTACAAAGTACTGCTTTTATACTGAGAACAGTAAACTCATTGAAAGGTGATAGATCACAGAATGGTAATCCCAGCAACAGAAAAAGCCTCTAAATCTCTCAATCCAAACTGGAATAAGATTCTCTTCTACAAACACTTAACAAATAGTCACCTAACCTTTCAGGGAAGACCTATAAGAGGGACAATCTTTTTCCATTTGTGCATTCCAACTTGGAGACTTCTAACAACTGAAAAATTTTTCCTTACCTCAAGTCTAAATTTACCTCTGTAATTTCCACCACAAACTCTAGGACCCATTAACATAACTTTAACCTCTCCTTTACATGACAAACCTTCAGATACTTATGACCCTGTTAAATCTTCTTTTCTCCAAGCCAAACAACCATTTCTTTCACCTTACTCTTACGTAGCATGATCTTTATTATTCTGGTTGCTTTGGTGGGTAATTTTCTTTTCGAGACTAACAAAAATACCCAGACCAAAATGGAAGGTACCAGTCTAAACAAATATTTTTAAAAATTGGTGGAAAAATTATTTTGGGGGCTATTGTCCTTTTCAGTATGAGAGGCCATACTCCGCACATTGTGGCTTTTAAAAAATGTTTTATTACATTATTATGATCATTATCCACATTATTAATATATCATTTCCCAAAACTTATTCAATGATATTTAGTTAGGAATAGTCCTGGGACAAACTGTAATCCTATAATTCTCATTTTATATTTAATGTTATATTTCATGGTTGCCCTATCTTATGGTCTAGTTAATCCCACATTCCCACACTCTAAGGGAAGTGAAGAACAAGGAAGTACAACCCTGGGACAGCTGTAGGTAAGATTACCCTTAGGTAGACTAACTGATCAGGGACTTATATGTAGGCCTTTGGATAAACAAGAGTATAAAAGTGATTTTTGAGTCTTTGTTATGGAATTCATGAGACCCTAGGGAACCAACTTTTAACTTTCTCAGCAGTATTTGTTTGTTGCTATCCTCTGGAATCCTTAAAAATGATATTGAAAATTGCTTTTGCTTATGGATATTAGAATGGTTTTATTAAAGGATTATCTGTGTACAGCTTTTGTCTCCAAATGGTACACTGTTCCAGATGTAGGAAAAAAAAAACCCATACCATCACATGAAATGATTGGTGACTTCAGTACAAAAGTGGAAAAAGGTGACAATGAGAAAAAATATATTGAAAAGTATGGTTCAAGAGAATAAAATGATAGAATTTATTCCTGAATTATTTAAGGAAAATTACAAATGGGAAATGGACAACAGAAATGATGGCAACACAAAAAACCAAGGTAAATTAATTGCTACATAGAATCCAAAAGAACCCAGAAAGCATCTTAGTCAGCAATTTGACTTCTCAAATGGAAAGAAATAGCTGCCAAAGGCAACTAAGCTCATCTGTAAAGTCGTATGAAGGATGATGGATGATAAGAAGTTTCATCTCATAAAATCATCAACAGAAGCAACAGAGGGTAAAACCACTCTAATGAAAAGTTGGCAAGATGTATAAGCAAAGTCATCCTAAGGGATTTCAAGAATGAAAGTGAAAAGAGGGCAGCAAGCAGAAGAAAAATTGAAAAGATCAGTCAAATTGAGTATAACAAAACGCTTTTTCCATCAAGGATAACAGGAACCACTACATTTAGACCAGGACATCACATTTCCTAATATGCTCACAAAGGGCACTGGGAGGGTGAGAGAGTGAAGTGAGGTGATGCAGTAGACAGAGTACCAGTGCTGAAATCAGAAGGACCTCAGTTCCAATCTGGCCTCAGACACATACCAGCTGTGTGACCTTGGGCATGTCACTTAACTCTGATTGCCTCAAAAAAAAAAAAGGAGGTGAGCACTAAGGGAAGTGGGGAAAGGAAGGAAACAAATATTTTTTGAGTGTCTATTATGTACTGTGCTAAGTGCTTTACAAATATTACTTCATTTGATCCTCACAATAGACCTGGGCAGTAGGTACTATTATAATCTCCATTTTAAAGTTGAGGAAACTGAGGCAGACAGAGGCTCAAGTACTTTTCTAGCATCACATAAGTGATAAATGTCTGAGGCTGGATTTGAATTCAGATTTTCCTGACTTTTGGGCTAATACTCTCTGTAACACATCACCTAGAAATATCTCATTAGGAAAACAAATGACTAGGAAAAGAGATTGAGGAGGCATAATTTAAGAATTATGGAGCTACCTGAAAGCCATATAAAGAAAAAAATAGAGCCTAGACATCTGTAAGTAAGGTGAATTTTAGTGTATGTAAAGTGGATTTTTGTTATTCTTTCTAAGAATTTAGTTTTCCAAGATCCATGGCTGTAACAATCTCTGTTTCTCAGGCTTATGATTTGTAAACATTTCTACCATGCTTGCACAGCATTATATAATGGTAAATAATATAGACATTTGTGTTTAAATAGTAAATATCCACTGCAGCTGCACAGTAAGATATATCAGTGAAATAATGTAAACTTGTGAGGTTATTGCTGGAAATATGCCTTCTTTGTCTGTTGCCCTATAAAGCAGGTGGGTACTGTCAGTGGATGAGGAACACTTATGGGTTGAATGCAGAAGCTGGAATACTGTGTGTGCCTTAATCAACCCCCATCAAGACTTGGGAGGAATTTTATTTGCCTCAACTGGCCCCCATTGAAGCTTGAGGGGATTTAGGGGAGTGCACAAGGTGTGCTTGTCTCAATTGACCCCATTGAGATGTAGGGGTAGTTGCCCCCACTTCTCACAGGTCCCTGTGAGAGGGGTGATTAGGGAATGCTGTAGGAGTTGGTGCTGCCATGATCAGGAAACCCACTTGTGAGAAGGCTAGACTAGAATAAAATAAGATTATTAACCCCTCTGAAGCTGTCTTAAAGTCTTTATTATCTGACTAGATCAAGAGTGAATCTATGTTAGGAGGCCTCCTGTGTGTTAGTGTTATCTGTCTTACATCTGGTATAGCCAAGCAGGATCTACACAGACCAAAGGAAAAGTATAGGGTTTAGTGAGACTGAGAGAGTTGTCCTGATGTTTTCCCGTTATTGTGTCAGTTTTGTAGCTATGGTGGCTATGGTTCTACAGAGCCCTCCCCAGGGATGGGAGGATGGAGTATGGACCCCTTCCCAGGAGTGGGAAGATATGCCCCTACCCCTCGAGGCTTTGAGAAAGTTTTGCTGAAAATTGTAGATACCCTTTAGTGATCAAAATTTATATTCCTTTGGGCAGAGCACCCACAGGTAAGGGGATGTGAACAGAGGGAGAGGATAAAGGGAGAGGAGGGAAGGAAGGAAGGTGGGAGAGAAAAATGGAAGGAGGGAAGAAAGGAGGTAAAGAAGGAAAGAAGGAGCTGTGTTGCTCAACTGGTAGTGGTCAGTTGGGTCCCCAGGCTCTACTCACAGATCATCATTTGTCCTTCTTTCTTGATGGGGACCATGACATCTCAAGAGGAAGAACTGATGGAGTCAATGCAGATCGAAGCATACTTTTAAAAAACTTTATTTTTATGCTTCTTGTTTTGTTCTATGTTTTCTTTCACAACATGACCAATAAGGAAATTTGTTTTGTATGACTACACATGTATAACTTATTTCAAATTGCTTGCCTTCTCAATAAGTAGAAAAAAAGGAGAAAATTTGTACATCAAATTAAAAAAAGTTAAAATTGTTTACATGTAATTGCAAAAAATAAGATTAAAAAAAAGAAAAGAATTAGCAGCTTGACAAAAAAGACATAAAAATATTGAAGAAAAAATTTTCCCCCCAAAATTCAGTATTAGTCAAATGTTAAAAGAGGTACAAAATCTCACTAAAGAAATATCAATCCTTAAAAAGTAGAATTGGTCAAGGGGAAGCTGACTTCAAGAAATAAACAAAATCAAAAGAATAAAAGAAGAGATAACACGAAAAAATCCCATGGGAAAAACAACTAACTTGGAAAATAATTGGAGGAGAGATGATTTAAGAATTGAAGCACTTGAAAACCATAATCAGCCAAAGGCTTAGAAATCATATTTCAATAAATTATGGAGGTAAACCACCCAAATATCTTAGAAACAGAAGGCAAACTAAAAATTGAATGAATCCATCAATTACCTCCTGAAAGAAATCTCAAAATGAAAACTCCCAGCAATATTATCGTCAAATTCCAGAGTTCCTAGGTCAAGGAGAAAACATTGCAAGTGTTCAGAAAGAACTAATTCAAATACTGTGGAGCCACAATCAGGATCTTACAAGATTTAGTAACTACTATTTTAACAGGACAAAGGGATTGGAATGACATTCCCGAGTCAAAGGAGCTAGGATTACAACCAAGAATAATCTATCCAACAGGACTATGGGGGGAAATATACATTTAATAAAATAGATGACTTTGATCAGTTACTGATAAAAAGAATCCCAGCCAGACAATCCAACATTAAAATGCAATGATCAAACAAGGTATAAAAGTAAACATGAGTGCAAAATCATAAGAGATTTAACAAGGTTAATTTTTCTTTATACTACTGTATAATGCTACATGTTATCACTATGGACTTTAACATCATTATGACAATTAGGAGGTATATACTTAGATTGAGGGTATGGGTCTGAATCTATTATGTTGGGATGATCTCAAAAGAAGAATGAAAATATGAGAAAGAGGGATACATTGGGGGAAGAGGGAAAGGAGAGGAAGATGGAAGAAGTAATCTTACCAAAAAAGAGGCCCAGAAGGAGATAGTTTTACAAAGGAGGGGAAAATGGGAAGGTGGGAAATGTTTGAATGTCACTCATACTGCTGGTTATAATGTGGGAAAACAGATACATTAATGCACTGTTGGTAGAGCTATGAAGTAGTCTGACCTCATATTTTTCTAAGATATAACCCCTTAAAGATATAAGCTGTTTGGTTGCTGAAAGACGCAGAAAAACTGCCATATGCGTTTATTCTATTACTGTTCTTGCTTGCTAAACTCCAGTTTTGAATTACTCCCATCATCCACTGCCATCATTCCTACTCACATGAATGATACTGGAGGAAAATCACAAAGCAGTGTTGATTGGGTACATTACAAATTTATGTCACATAACCTAAACTGAGCCCTCACTGCAGCTAGGTAATACTTTTACATCTCTGTAATTAACTCATTATTTCACTCACTACACTAGCTTTTCCACTAGCTCATTCCTCCTCAAACCTCCCACAGCTCTCCCTACCTTGACTCTTTCAGTTAAGATCCTTTTCTCATTTCACTGAAACAATTTAGGCTTTTCTCTGAGAACTCTCTCTTCTCAACTCTTTATCACACATCATTCAGATACCTTTTACCACTATCTTCTCCTTCAGTTTTCTTTAACATGAAAAGGTGTCACTTCTTGACAGGGCAAACCATTTGATAAGTGATCCTAGTGCACACTACCTTTTCCAATAGATTGTTCCCTATGACTCTAACCCTAATAACCCTAATTCCAATTCACTAATCTTCAATCTTTCCCTGTCTGTAAATTTCTTCCCTACTGTCTACAAGCACTCTCATGTCTCTTTTGTCCTCAAAATCCCTTCATTTTCTTTATTTGTCCATCTTCAAGTGTTATTATTCTATATGGCTCCTCCCTTTCATGGCTCAAGTTCTTGAGAAGGCTATCTACAATAGATGTCTTTACTTTCTTTTCTTTCATTCTCTCCTTAACTCTCAGTCTGTCTTCCTGCTTCATCATTTGAGTGAAACATTACCAATTTACCACTGTACTCTTAATCACCAAATCTAATGGCTTTTTCTCAATTCTCATCCTTTCTGACCTTTCTGTAGTCTTTGGCATCATTGATCATCCTCTTCTCCTCTATATTCCCTGGTAAGTTCTTTTCTAGCTATAGAATATTTATTTTGTTTTTTAAATTGGAATTTAAATTTATTTGTTCAAGTTGTATGATAAATTCATTCATCTGTTCATTCTTTTGTTGACAAAAGTTTAGAGATATAAGATTTCCCTGAGAGATTATTTTGATTACATCCCCAAAATTTTGATGCATTTGATTAAATTACCTGCTGTTTCTCTGACTTATTCTTTGACCCATCACATCTTTAGGGTTAAGCTATTTAGTCTCTAATTCTTAATCCTTTCTTCAAAGACTCTTTACTGAATATGTTTACCACATTGCAGTAAGTAAAAGTTACATTCAATATTTCTACTTGTCTATACTTGTTTGGGAGATTTTAATGTCCCAACATATGGTCTATTTTTGTAAAGGTGCCATGAAGAGCTAGAGAATCTTTATTCCTTTATGCCCCAATGTAATAATCACTATAAATTACTTAATTATCATAATTAGCATTTCTAAAATTCTATTGAGATCCTGAATTTTGTACTTGGTTATCTTACTGTGTAATATGCCTGGGTTTCAGAAAGATACCTTGAAGACCCTATTTATTGCTATCTATTTCTCTAAGTAAATCAAATAACTTTCCTTTAAGCATTTTAACTCAATAATCTATTTTCTGACTTCATCATTCAACTGAAACTGCTCTCCAAAATTACTAACCATCTCTTCTTAAATTTTTTTTGTTTAGCATTTTATTTTCCCCAAATTACATATAAAAACAATTTTTAACATTCTTTTTTAAACTTTGAGTTTCAAATTTTCTCTCTTCCTCCCTCCTTACCCCCTTCATTGAGAAGTCAAGTAATTTGATATAGCTTATAAATGTACAATCATGGAAAACATATTTCCATATTAGTCATGTTGTGAAAGAAAACATAGACAAAAAAATTAAGAAAGCAAAAAAAGAGTATGCTTTAATCTGTATTCAGACACCATAAACTCTTTCTCCAGGGATGGATAGCATTTTTCATCATGAGTCCTTCACAGTTATTTTGGATCACTGTATTGCTGAGAATAGCTAAGTCATTCTTACAATATTGCTGTTACTTTGTACATAGAACATGTCACTTTCCATCAGCTTCTATAAGTGTTTCCAGGTTTATCTGAGAGCATCCTGCTCATCATTTTTTATAGCACAATAATATTCCATCACAATCATAAGGCACAATTTATTCAGTCATTCTCCAATTGATGGACATTCGCTCAATTTATAATTCTTTGCCCCCAGAAAAGAGCTGCCATCAATATTTTTGTACGCATAAGTCTTTTTCTTTTTCTTTTTTTTAAATCTTTTTGGATACAGACCAAGTAGTGGTATTGCTAGGTAAAAGGGTATGCATGGTTTTATATCCCTTTGAGTATAGTTCCAAATGGATCTATAGAATGGTTGAATCAGGTCACAACTCCACCAACAGTGCATTAATGTCTCATTTCCCCCACATCTCTTCCAACATTTGTCATTTTTCTTTTCTGTTCTATTGTTCAATTTAATAGGTATAAGGTAGTAACTCAAAAATGTTTCAATTTGCATTTTTCCAATCAAGAGAGAATTTTTTCATATGACTATAGATAGCTTTGTTTAGTTCATCTGAAAACTATTTATATCATTTGATCATTTATTAATTGGGAAATTGCTCTTATTTTTATAAATTTGACTCAGTACTCTTTCTATGTGGCTGAGAAATGAGGGTTTATCAGAGAAATTTCTTTCAATATTTTTTTCACAGTTAAGATTGCTAACTGTATTTCCCTCTATCCTATTTCCTCCTTTATTCTATTCTCTCTCTCCTTTCACCTTGTCCTTCCTCAAAAATGTTTTCTTTCTGACTACTGCTTCCTCAATTCTGCCCTTCCTTCTATCACCCTTCTCTTATCACTTTCCCCTCCTACTTTTGTGTAGGGTAAGATTGATTTCTATACCCAATTGTGTGTGTGTGTGTGTGTGTGTGTGTGTGTGTGTGTGTGTGTGTGTGTGTAGTTCACTCAATTCCTCTCATCTCTCCCTTCTTCCCCACTGCTATAAAAGCTTTTTCTTGCCTCTTTTGTGTGGTATAATTTGTCCCATTCTACGTTTTTCTATGCCTTTCACCCAGTATAATTCCTCTCTTACCCCTTAGCTTTATTTTTTAGATACTATCCCTTAATATTCAACTTATAGATACACAGGTACTGTGGTAGCGAGATCCATCCTGCCCTACTGGAAAGTCAGAGGGGCGACGGGGGAGGATATAGGACAGAATAGATTGGGGGAGGGGTTATACAATGGGATGGCTGTTTTGGGGTGGTGGGTAGGGGAAAGATGGGGAGAAAATTTGTAACTCAAAATCTCATGGAAATGAATGATGTAACCTAAAATAAATAAAAGTTTAAAGATAAAAAAAAAAGTACAACCCCTCAGCAGCTGGACTTACAGATTCAGAGAGTGGTAGGGCCATGGCTCATGGCTTAGGTCATGCTGGCAGATGAAGTCCTGCTCAACAACGAGGGATGCATGATTTTCCATTAAAAAAAAAATTCAACTTTTCCCTATGACCTAATAATGAGAAAGTTCTTCTGGAGTTACAAGTATCATCTCCCCATGCAGGAATGTAAACAATTTATCCTTATTAAATACCTCTTTACTGTTTACCATTTTGTGGTTCCCTGGAGTCTTGTATTTGAAAGTCAGATTTTCTATTCAATTCTAATATTTTCGTAAAGAATGCTGGAAAGTCTTCTCTTTTGTTGAATATACATTTTTTTTTTGCCCCTTGTAGGATTACACTCAGTTTTGGTAGGTAAATGATTCTTGGTTTTAATCCCAGCTGCTTTGTCCTCTGAAAAATCATACTTAAATTCCTCCAATCCTTTAATGTAGCAATTGCTAAATCTTGTGTTATCCTGACTGTGAGTACATGATACATAAATTGTGTCTTCCAGGCTACTGGCAATTTTTTTTTCCTTGACCTGAGAGTTATGGAATTTGACTATAATATTCCTATGAGTTTTCATTTTGGGGTCTCATTCAGGAGGTGATTAATGTATGCTTTCAATCTCTATTTTACCCTCTGGCTCTAGAATATCAGGAGACTTTTCCTTGGTAATTTCTAGGCTTTCTTTTTGATCATGGTTTTCTGGTAGTTCAATAATTTCTAAATTATCTCTCCTGGATCTATTCTGTAGGTCAGTTACTTTTCCAATGAGGTATTTCATGTTGTCTTTTATTTTTTTATTCTTTTGGTTTTGTTTTATAGTTTCTTGATTCCTCATGAAGTTATTAGTTTCCATTTGTACCGCTGTAATTTTTAAGCAATTATTTTCTTTAGTGAGTTTTTTTTTTACCTCTTTTTCCATTGGACCAATTCTACTTTTTTGTTTTCTTTATTAATATTTTTCCCCCAATTACATGTCAGGACAATTTTTAGCATTTATTTTTAAAAGATTTTGAATCCCCAATTTTTCTCCTTCCCTCCCTTTCCTCTTCCTAAAATGATAGGCAATTTCATATAGGTTATGCATATGCTATCATGTAAAATGTATTTCCATATTAGTCACAGTGGTGAAAAAAGAAACTGATCAAAAGAAAAAAACATTTTTAACATTTGATTATAGAACTTTAAATTCTAGATTCTTTCCCTTCCTCCCTTGTCATCCACCCCCACTGGAAGGGCAAGCAATTAAATACAGGCTGTATATGTGTAATTACACAGAACCTCTCCACAGTGGGCATATTGTGAGAGACTGATTATATGTCCCTCCTTCCTATCCCACCCCACCTTGTTCTATTCTCTACCCTGTCCCTGTCCCTGTCCCTGTCCCTTTACAGAAGTGTATACTTCCATCAACCTTCCCCCTACCCTGCCCTCCTTTCTGTCATCCCACCTCTCAAGCGCTTCCCCCCTACTCCCCTGTGTGGCAAGATACCCAGTTTAGAGTTTATATCATTCCTTCCCTAAGCCAAGTTCAATGAGACTAAAGTTGACCCTTTCCTTTTTGCCTTCCTGTTCTTCCCCTCCATTGTAACAATAATCCTTTTCCTCTTCTATGAGACGATTAACCCCATTCTGTCTCTCCCTGTCTCCTGTCATTCTAATCCTCTCCCACCTCAGAATTTCACCTTTTAGAGTACTGTCCCTTCCTATTCAATTGGTCTTGTGCCCTCTATGTACTCATATATACACATACTCAGATATGTGTTTGTATGCATATATAAACCCTCCTACATAGACATATATGTATGTATATGTATATATACATTTGTATTCCCTTCACCTATCCTCATACTGAGAAAAGTTTCATAAGTTACAATTATCACTTTTCCATGTTGGCATGTAAATAGTTCAACTTTGATAAGTTCCTTATGATTTCTTT
>JAQQSU010009652.1:0-12636 GCA_028627135.1 Pseudochirops cupreus | reverse complement strand
AGCTGGAGAAGGAAATGGCAAAGCACTCCAGGATCTTTCCCAAGAGAAACCCAGATGAAATCACAAAGAGTTGAACATGACTGAAACAACTGAACAACAATTCTCAAATGACATTGTATTTCTCCATCAGTGTTTTTTGTTTTGTTTTGTTTTCCTGTAGACTATAAATTCCTTGAGAACTGTTTGTCTTTTGTACCTTCAGAGACTACACATTGCCTAGCATGTCACAGGCTGTTAATATATGCTTTTGTTGCATCAAATTGAATTCATGTATCTGAAAAATGGAAAAGAAGGTAGTTACAAGAAGGGCAGGGCCTTGAAGACACCACCACCAGGAGGTAGAAATCTGTCCTAACTCATGGCAGATTGAATCTAGAAGCTTTGTCCAAATTCTCACTCTGTTTTCAGTTTACTTCTTTTCCAGCCACTTTTCTTATATGCAGTAGACATTGTTGAGTTAAACTGACTTACCAAGTCCTTCTGTTATATGATGCTGATATTCCAATACTTGATCCAGCTTTCTGGCAACAGGTAATTTTTCTTTCAAGGATTCAGATCAACAAGACAGTAGAGTAACATTTCCTTTATTTGGAGCCTTAAAGAAATGAGTAATTCTAGGAAACCAAGTTTTCCAAAAAAAACTCAAACAATCTTATCTCATGATGGAGGAAGCTCTTTGATAGGTGGCCATGATGCCCTAGTTTGAACACTTCTGGGGACAAGGAGCTCACTACCTAAGGTGACAGCTAATTCCATTGTCAGGAACCTCTGATTGTTTTCTCTACTGAGCAGAATTCAGTGTTTCTTTGTATAAACTCCACCTTGTAAAGGCACAGAAAGTTAAGTTGAATCCTTTTTCCACATAACGTCCCACACATATTCAAACACAGCTGTCCTAATTCATCTAGATCTTGTCTTTTCTAGACTAAGTTTTTTTTTTTTAATTTCCTTCAACTCTTCCTCATACAACATGGTTTTGGAATTCCTTACTTTAGAAAAGACAAGCACCTGAAAACCTGATGTTTAAAAAAAAAGATGAAAATCAAGACCATATTTCAAATAGCCCTACCTTCATAAGCAGAGTGTATGTAACATAATCTATTCCTTTCTTAATGATTCATCATAGTTATGGGCATCAATGATTACACCTTATAATCGAGTGATGTACTTGAAGGCTATGAGTATCCCTAGTTTTGTTTATCCTTACACTAAAGGATCCCTGGCTGCGATGCCTTTTGCTCCTAATTTTTATCATTTTTCCTCCCCTCTCTGTGAGGTATCTCTTTTCTCTGCTGTGAGGATGCATGCCAATAGCATTCTCTCCGAACTGTTTCTAGTTTGCCACTTCTAGTCCATTATGTGAACTTCAAAATCAGGTATCTCATCTTGTTCAAATTATTTCAAAAATAACAACAAATTGTCTCTGATTTGAGGATCTAATACAATGGTTCTCAACCTTCCTAATGCTGCGACCCTTTAATACTCGTATGTGGGTGTATGCATGTGGGCAGACCTGCCTGGAGATGGATACAGGAGTGGTGTCTTGGTTCCTAAGACCATCAGAGATATGTGTTTTCCAAGGGTCTTAGGCAACCCCTGTGACCCCTGTAAAAGAGTCATTCAACCCCCAAAGGGGTCGTGACCCACAGGTTGAGAACCACAGGTCTAATAGGTTTCAGGAGAATGGAGTACTGGACCTTTAGGGCATGGATCTTTTTTTTTTTTTAACATCTGTATTGTCTGCTTAGGAACTCATTTCTGTTTGTTTCCTTGTTCTTAGCTATATCTATGTTGGGGACATTCTTGTACATACTGTGTTATTATTTGTTTACCAGCATGTCATTGTGTTTAGAGTGCTAGACTTAGAAGAACCTGGAAGACTGGGGTTCAAATCCTAAATCAGACCCTTACTAACCTCTCATTGCCTCTATTTCCTCATCTGGAAAATAGGAGTAAGAATGATACCTCTTATGGTGCTGTCAAGTGAAGTCAACTAATATTAATTGCCTGCTGTGCATCAGGCATCTTGCTCAGTTATATGTAAAATGTTTTGCAAACCATAAAGTGCTATCAAAAGTAAGGTCTTAATAAGTTAAGTTTTCAATGGGGTAAATATAAGTAAAGATACAGAGATGGAAAGAATTTCAGAGATAACATAGCTTACTCCACTTCACAAATGGAGAAACTGAGGTCCAAATTGCAGAAGTGTCCTATTCAGTGTCTCACAGAAGTAGCAGATCAGGGAAGTGAACCCAGGGCCTCTGTCTCCTAAATCCAGTGGTGGTGGTGGTAGCAATGTTTGTTTTTTGTTTTTTGTTCTTTCTACTACACTTTCTCTTACAAAGAAACCATTTCATTTAAGGGTTTGCAAAGAACTTCAACCGAGTGGGTCAAAGATCTTTTGGTAAAAACAGCAGTATGCTTAGATGCATGTATTTTACATAGAAAGATTTAAATGGAGCTCCAAACTTGTAGGGGATTTTTTTTGTGCTGTTATTTTATTTTGTTTGTTGTTGGAATTCTCTGCCTCTTAACTTCAAGCATTTTTGCTGCCTGTCTCTCATATGGGCACCTCTCTCCCTGCTCATCTTCCCCTTCTACCTTCCCTGGCTTCCTTTAAGTCTCCCCTTATATCCCACAATCTGCAAGTAGCCTCTCTTGGTTCCTTGCAATGCTAGTGGCTTTGTTATGAGTTTATTTCCAATTTATCCTGTATATACCTTGTTTGTGCATGCTGACTTTTATGATATTTCCCCCATTATTCTTTAAGCTCCTTGAGAGCAGAGGCTGCTTTTTGCCTTTAATTGTATTCTCAGTGCTTAGCATGGTGCCAGCATACAGTAGGTGCTTAATTAAAGCTAGTTAACTGACAGATTGTCTCCTTTAACCTGCATTCTGCTGTTGAGAGAGTGCCTGCATGGTTAGCACTTAATTGGCAATGTCCATCCACAAATCTTTTCCAAGAACCCATGGAAACCCTACAGAGCCACTGTATGTTTAGAATACATTATACCTAGTTGCAGCAGATTTACTGATGTGCAAGAGGCCAGACTAATGGTCCAGCTGTGTTCAGAATTCTAGCCCTTTTGTCTTCCAGCCTTGCCTTATCCCCAAAAGTCAGTGATTAAAAATGACTTGATACCCAACAAATGGTCTGGGATATATCCCATATGTGTCCCCAGCAAATCAGAAATTACATTCTATAAAATGCGTTAAGGCTATCCATCCAGATACAGAGATTTGTTTTTTGTTTTTTATAAATGCCTACATAATCAATGGCAAAATCAGTAGTGTTAAGCTGAATTGTACCCAAATCCTTTCTTGTAAATTATGGAAGGGAAATTCTTTCCAGGCTTCGTTTGTACTCTGAAGACTAATGGCAGAGTGAAGACCATACTTCTCTCCATTTCACCTGCCATGGAGCTTTTCAGTGAATATTCTATGCATGGAGTTTCTGCCAATGCTTAGCATGAATGTAAAATGTGCAATCGAAAACCTCTGTAGCAATCCAGGGGCAAATTCTACTCTTCTATTAGCAGCAAAACCGAGACCCTTCATTTCCCTTTCAGGAATATAAACTTCAGTTATAAAAGAGTCCATTACACCAGGAAGGAACCATAAACCTCTAATTCTGTGAATTACATCTCATCTTCCCTAAAACAAATGCCATCACTTAAGCAGAGTTGCAGTTATGTGATCCTATAGGCTGTGAATAGCATTCCTCTTCGATAATATATTTGCTGAACCATATATTGAAAGGACATCGTTTAACATTGGCCAGAGTATTAATTCAAGAAAGAGAAACCACAAAATGCTTGTTTTCTAATATAGCCCTGTACAAGTCTTATAGCAATACATCCTATGTGGCTTAAAATGCAACTTCATATCCCCCATATCCATTTTATTCTTATTTAATATTCACTCAACAAACCAATCTTGTCCAATTCCACAAGCATTTATTAAGTCCCTTTTGTATGCAGGGCACTATACTAGGAATGCCTGGAGAGATAATGGAAAAACCAAAAATGGCAAAAACCAAAACCTTGTCAAGGAGCATGTTGTCTACTGGGGGTGAAGGGGAAATTGCAACATGTCTGCAAATGAGTATGTGTGTGTTAATTTGAGCAAAAGACAGAGAACATTAACAACTAAGGGGGTCAGAAAAGGCTTCCCATGGGCTATGGTATATATCCGGAGCCTTGAAGGGAACTATGAATTTTTAAAAGGCAGAGGGGAGGAATGAGTCCTTCCCAAATATGGAGAACAGCATATGCAGAGGCAGAAATGTAGGGAATAAAGGGTAAAATTTGGGAAAGACAAAGTAGCAGAGGCTATCTAGAACATAATGTGTACCAAAGAGAATAATATACATTCAACTTGGAAAGAGACCTGAAAGTATGTTGCTCATTTATGCCCAAATGAGGAGTTTGTATTTTATTCTAGAGGTGTTGGACAGCTGCTGAAGTTTCTGGAGCAGTAGAGTAACATGCTTAAACTTGTGCTGTAGGAAGGCTATTTTGGCCAACATTAACTGTTTACTCTGGGCAATGTGCCATTTTGAACATGGAGGGAATTAAGCCATGGGCTCTGCTTCCTAATAATCTTAGTTTTTTGTTTTGGTTTTTTTTAAAGGAAAACAGTGAAATACACTAAAGTACAAAATAAGTCACTGATAAAAAATGGATTAAGAGTAGGTCATAACCATATGAGGTCAGAAAATCATTTAAAATTAGAAATAACTCATATGAAGAAATTAGCATTGTTTAGCCTAAAGAAGCATCATCTGATTCAAATTAATTCTATAATTGAATTGATTTTCCTATGTAGATCAACATGTATGTTGATGCCAAAAATAATCTTCCTAGAACACAGAATCCAGCTGTGTGACTCTCCTCCTCAAAAACTTTCAGTGGCTCCCCATTGCTTCTAAAAATACTTTAGCCTAATATTTAGCTCTCTCTGGTATGGCTTCAGCCTGTATTTTCCATATAAATCCATGTTATTCCCTTTCATGCATTCTACAATCCAGTCAGAATAGACTACTACTTGTTACTTGAATTTAGCATTCCATCTACCATTTCCTTGTCTTAGCTCAAATAATCCCTAAAACCTAACACTCCCTCCTCATCTCTACCATTCAGAAACCACAACCTTCTTTAAGACATAACTCAGGGATCATCTTCTCTGTAAAGCCTTCACAGATCTTTCCAGTTCTTCATGGTATTTTCCACTACAAATTAATTTGTTGATTTTTTTTTTTGTTTATACATAGAATATAAACTCCTTTGGGTCAAAAATTATTTTATATTTGCTTTCACTTTGGATACCAGTGCTTAGCATATAATAGATATTTATTAAATGTTGTTTAATTGAATTGAAATGGAGGAATATGGAAGATAGCGTAGCACTTTTCTCAAATATTTCTCACATATCAAAAGGGTCAGACTTGTTTTGGTTCTGATTACTTCACTTTGCATCAGTTCATGTAAGTCTTTCTTTGCTTTTCTGACTTCATCATAGTCATCATTTCTTATAGCATATAATATTCTATTACATTCATGTACCACAATTTGTTTAGCTGTTCCCCAGTCCCCATCTATTTTTGTTTCTAGCCTTTTGCCACAACAAAAAGTGCTGCTATAAATATATTGGTTTATATAGAGCCTTTTTTTTTAATCATTATCTTCTTGACTTATATACCTTGTAGTTGAATCTCTGACTTAAAGGGAATTAACATTTTACTTACTTTATTTGCATGATTTCAAATTGTGTTCCAGAATGCTTGTACAAATCCATAGTCCCAGCAACAATGCATTAGTGTGTCTTTCTTTCCGCAACACCTCCAACATTGACTATTCCCATCTTTCATCATCTTTGCCAGTTTGCCAGAAGGTGTGATAAAACCTTAAGGGTTGTTTTGTTTTCTGTTTCTCTTGTTATTAGTGAGTTGGAGCATTGTTTCCTAAGATTGATTATAGTTTGCTACTCTTATTTTGAGAACTGTTTGTTCATATCTTTTGGGCACTTATCTGTGTCCAAGCTTAATGCTTTAGACTTATTTTGTATTGATCAGGAGGACAGAAATAGGACAAATGGGTTCAGGGTTGCTCTCGATAAAAGGCAAAATGTTCTAATAATTAGACCTGCCTGACAAGGGAGCAGGATTCCTTATGAAATTATGAACTTCTGGTAACTGTAAGCTTTCAAGTAGAAACAGGATGAATTCCTTATTTCCTCTGAGGGCTGTGGTACTTCAGATTTGTGCAAGGGATGGGAGGCTGGACTAGGTAATCTTTAAGATCCTCCCCAATTCTAAAGCTATCATATCTGTGTCTTACAAATAGCACTGCATAGTACCACTTTTGATTCATATAAAGGCACATTTTTCTTCTATGTAGCTAGCTGGTTTTCCAGCCTTAATCTTATTAGCAAATCACTCCATAAATTAGCAAGAATAAATTTCCCTAGGCTTTAAACTTTGAAAAACAAGTTAAAGAAATTTCATATCATTTTTCTTCAAAGAGAAAAATAAATGTGATGGTTAGGGAGTCATTGTAAGTTCGTGGAAAGAGCATATTGATAAGAAACAAAAGGCTTAGATTCTAAACCAAGTCCCAGCACTAACTCTGTGATCTTGGGTCAATCATTTCACATCCTTATACCTTAGTTACCTCATCAGTTACCTCATCTGTAAAATACAGAATAATGCTTGCCTTTTCTTATGGAGAAGAGAATTAAATGAAGAAATAGGAGAGACTATGCTTTGAAAAGTTTTTTTTTTAATCATATAAAAACAAAGGAAATACCTTGGGGAAGAAAATACATTTGTGGCAATAGATTGCGTTGTTGGAAACAGAGGAACAAGGGTTTCTTCTCCCCAGTAAAAGTCTCCAATGCTGGGCTCATGCTATGGACCAGGGTTGAGTCTTGGGGGTGCATCTAAAGAGATGGATCAGTTCATTCCATGTTGTCTAAGCCTCTTTATTCTCCCAGCTCTGAGGGCTGGAGAAAATGATTGATAGCCTTATGCTTGATTCCTGTCTTATAGTCTCTCCAAAAGGGATTAAAAGGTACTCAGTGTACAATATAGGTCAAGTATTGCACAATTATTTATTTCCTCCATATAAAGGTAACTCTTAAAACACAAAACACTTATAAGAGTGCATTGACAAAGAGTTAAAACATGAAATTAGCTTATAACTCTTATTCTATTACTTTAGAGAGATTCATACTTAAAACATGAAACATTTTGTGGGACTGCTAAAGAGCCACTTTAACATTCCCCTTAGCTCTAGCCTGTCCAAATAATTCTTCTAAAGCCCGTGTCTACTGGCAAACCAGGCTAGGGCTTAGGTTCACAATCCTGTTAATGGCCATCTTTTTTGAGGAGGGTGTGGTTGCAGCAAATCCTTCCTTCTGATATTTAGCTCTACCTGAAGGACCTAGGAATCTCCTGACCTCTCAAACATAGGAGGTTGACTCCAAGAGGTTAAACATCCATTTCAGGATTTCTTTTCTGTCACAAATGCTTAGGGTAGGAGGAGAGATTGAGGGAGGGGCAAAGAAATAAAACAGAAGAGATTGTATGGGATCTGAGGTGTGGACTTCTGTGCCCACTGCCATGTACAAACACTCACTAGATCTACTGAGAGAAGAGCTCCTCTCTCCATCCCCCACTGGAAGTTCCAGAGAAATTTCTACATGACTGGTTTAGGAAAGAGAGTGAAGAGAGAGGAAGAACAGAAGTATTCTCTTTTTCAAGTCTACTGAGTGAGAAGCTCTTTCTGGCCAAAAGAATCCTCTTTTGATGTATCCACTTTCCACTGAGTACAGTCACAGGAACCATGTGATTGACACATCCATCCCAAAGTGCCAGTTGCTTTAGGACCAATCCAAAACACATATAATCCAACTGAAGTATTCCAAGGATTCCCAGTGCAGCATCAGAGTTGTTCCAATAGGATGTAGGGCAAGTAGGAGGGGCAACCCCAGATTTACCCCACTGCATATGAATTTTAAAAGACACAATGGCAAAACAAATGATACCGTATACTATTTGTACTAATTTTATAGGAATTTTTAAGTGTTAATTTTCTAAAAATTCCAAAATTCATTCATTCCCAAGAAATGGAAATTGACTGTATAGGCATGTTTTTGCTCTCTAATAAGTTAAAAAACCTCATGTGTCTGTTTTCAATGCACTGTGCTGAACACTAGGAATATAAAAAGCAAAATAAAGCAATCCGTAACCTCAAGGAGCTTACTAAAAGTGTAGTATAGATTTTGGGGACCTCAAAGTTCAGCTCCAAATACTGAACATGAGATGATATCAGAGGATTCAGAGAGGATATAAAAGAGAAAATAGAAAAAGAAAATACAAGGGCAGTGTGTCACTGGAGTGGCGGGAAGCTGATTAGAGTAGGATTCAGGAGACCTAGGTTTGGCTCTTAATTCTGCTGTTAACTGTGTGGCCCTAGGCTAGTTTAACTTCATTAGGCCTCTGTTAGGAAATCATCTATGCAATGAGGAAACAGGAATAGATGATCTTCAAATTCTGCGATGCTAAGGCAATTCTTTTTCTCTTCACACTGTCACTTTCTACCCTCATGTGGGAAATACACACACAAGCTATCAATCAATAAGCATTGGTTAAGCACTTACTGTATGCCAGGCACTGATACAGAGAAGGGCAAACAGCAGTCCCTACTCTTGAGGTGCTCACACTTTAATGAGGGACACCACATATAAACAACTCTTTGCAAACAAGTTATATACAAGGTGAAGTTAGAGATAATCAGTAGAGGGAAGGCACTAGCATTATGGGGGATTAGGAAAGTCTTCTCTCAGAAGATGCGATTTTAGCTGGGACTTGAAGGACAACCGAATAGCAGATTATAAATTACTCATGCCCTGGGCTGCCTTGCTGCCCTGTAGTGGTCAGCTAGATGAATCAAAGTGTCCAGGTGGAGGTATTTACAGATTCATCAGTATTAGTATTCACAGAGGCCAGTCATCCCCCGTCTACCATGCTACAGGCTAAACTTAAAAAAAAAAAATCTAAAATCCTTTCTTCACATGCCATCATCACATATAAGATAATAATTCAAAGTTTATTTTGATTGCCTTAGGGAAATTGCAAAGTTCTTTTAAGACTCTCAAGCATCTTTCTCCAACAATGGCCCATTTCTTTAATGTCAGTGTTGTTCCAGCAATATATGACTGCAAGATATAAGACACTAACTCTCTAAGGAATTGAAGTTGAAAATCACCCAAAGGGCAATGGGGAGATGCATGGTGGATATGAGCTGGCTGCAATCTATCACTAAGCAAGAGAAGCTGTGTAAAAGATGTCGCCAATGGAATAAATTATCAGACAGCAATATGAGCTGGTGCTGTTTTCATCATGATGTCAAGAGAATCCAAGAAAGGCCCCCTTTGGAAAACTTATGGGACAACAAGGAACAAAAAGTGGCTTGAGATAAGTTGTGAACTGTACCATCTCAGTAAAATTATAAACCCACTAGAACAGGGGTGGGGAATCTGTGGCATCAAGGTCACATGTGGCAATGTAGGTCCTCAAGTGCAGCCTTTACCTGAATCCAAACTTCATAGAATACATCCCTTTAGTAAGACAATTTGTTCTGTAAAACTTGGACTAAGTCAAAAGGCCACACCCAAAGACCTAGAAAGCAACATGTGGCTTTGAGGCTGCAGGTTCCCCAACCCTGTACCAGAATATCTGCAATCACAATTAGCAGGTATATTTGGTTAAAGGAAACAAAATGAGTCTCTATCAGAGCCTTTGATACATGCTGTTCATTTGTTCAGTGTTAGAGGTCACGTCCTCCAAGAGGGGATATGAAGGTATAGGCAGAGTATCATATATGGTGGAACTTTGCTATCCAGATATCCTGCAATGGCATTTAATGCCCTGCCTCACATATATATAGTAAGTGCTTTATAAATGCTTGTGAATTGACTATCACCACTACAATTACTGTCCTTTCACCAACCCACCCACGCTGAAATCAAAGGCCCTCTGTTTTCCCTTTGCTTCTGGTGAAACATTTTGCCTAGCGTCCCATAATGACCCACTCTACCCTTTCTCCAGATGATGTGTCCAAATCAAAGCACCTTGAGCAGAGAGGAACACCTAGGCAGAAGGAAGGACCACCAGAAACCCAGACAAAACTGTGAATACATAAAGGATTTGGACCTGGCAGTGTTGAAAAAATAGAACATCAAAACATTTGAAGGTCTTGTTGACAATCCTTATTTCTTGATTCTCTACGAAGTCCTAAAATTAATTAGTCAAAAGAAAAAGGGGTAAGATTTGGGTGATCTTTAGTGACATTAGAATTTACCTAATGAATTTTCTTCAAATCCTCATGGATAGTTGGGTGATATGTGGTACTGTGGAATAGTGAATTGAGAGATAGCCTCAGAACCAAGGGACAACTTGAGTTCAATTCCCACTTCTTACACATGTTGTCTTGGTGACCTTGGGCAAGTAACTTAATCTCTTGGTTCTCTAGACAGTTCTCTAAGACTGTTTTGGATTTACCACTGGAGAAAGTTTCTGCTTCATGGAACTAGAACTTACCTGTATGAGTGAAATTATACGTCTGGATCTCTCTTCCCCCAATTAAAAACATTGGTTAATCAGCGTGGTAGTGATACTGAAGTAAGAGGTTGAGTTATTCGTATATGATCCCAATACATTCATATAAAGACACAGTAAGAGAACATGATCTTAAATTTGAAATTTAAGACTACTGTTCTGACATGAACATCATTTACTAGAGAATGTACACTACTCAGAACATAGCCTTGGAAGTCCAATCCTCTTGCCACTCAGGAGGATTTGCTTGGGTTTGTTTTGTTTTGTTTTGTTGGTTTTGTTTTTAACTGAGGTTATATCATAGGGGAATAAGCAGTGGGAATTAAATCTGGAATCCTGCTATCCAAAATATTGATTACTCTCCCTGCCCACTTCTGTTAGTGACTGTGTACTCATGATCAAAGTACCCACGACATATCCTGACCTTTATCATACATTAACCCTCTTCCTATCCTCTGAGGTCCAGCCCTGCTGGCCTTTTTGATGTTCCTCATAGACAGTTTTCTGCTTTTTCAGTTGCTATTTCCCTACCATAGAATGAATTGCCTTCTTGCTTCTTCTTAGAATCCCATATTTCCTTCAAAACTTAACTCATATACCATCTTCAACATGAAGCTCTTTCTGATCCTACCACCTTCAACTTCCTCCTCCTTTCCCTCAAAATTACCTTTTATATCTTGTCTACGTACTTTTGCATACTTAATGTCTCAGTAAAAAGTAGATCCTTAAGTGAAGAAACTTTGGTTTTTAGCTTTGTTTTTCTAGGGCCTAGAACATACTTAGTGAGCTGATAGACTGATTATTCCCTTCAATTTGCATAAGCTGAGAACATTGGAAGAATTTTGGAAACAGGGTGAATAAAGATGAGTGATAGAAGATTCTTGTTTTGTTTTGTTTTGCCAGAGAAGATGAATTTTGCACTAAAAAATAAAGATAATCAAGTTAGATAGAGATTTCATTTTGATTCTCTCTGCTCAACACATGAGAGCACCCATCTGGGGCTTTTCTTAGGTAAATGAGAAACAAAGGTCCATAGTTAGTGACTTTCCCTGCAGTGCCAATGCCCAATATTGGCAGTAATACACAGCACCTTCATTGTGTAGGCATACTAAGAAGTGCATGTGTGTGTGAGTGTGTGTTTTTAGTGCATTGCGTATTAATTCAGTGGTTAATTTAATATATCCAGGAAGTTCAAATATTCAGCATCAAATTATTTTTAGAGAAAACTTAGTGCCTCAAGCCAATATTGAGGAGAGATGCCATCTCTCAGGATGAATGGCCTTGGGAATGGGTTAGAAAGATCAATATATAAAAATTCAGTAAGTAGAAGGGTCAGAACTATTTGCATATGTAAACTATGAACTTTGATTTTGGATTCAGTTAATCTGTGAGTTATTACTCTACTCAGATTGAATTTTGTATTTGGGGGAATGTTTCTGTATGCAGGAAAAATACCTTGAACCCACATCATAGAAATGCAGAGAGATCATCACCTACTAATTTATAAAGTCCAAGGACTTGAACCAGTTTAACAAAATCAGCCATTTTAATTCATTAGCACACTGTTGGTTCTTTCTTCTTGGGTCAAGGACACAGTTAATAAGAATTACTTTTAATAATTGATATAGCACATTATCTTTTGCAAGTGTTTGCAATTGTCTATAAATTAGTCCTCACCTAATTTCCTTGAGAGAGGGCAGTATGATAATCCTCATTTGCAGATGGAAAATTTAGGTGCAGAAAAATAACTTCACCCAGATAACAGTGTAAAAAGAACAGCTGGTGTTTAGACTCACATGCTCAGGTTTTGAGATAGTCTTAAACCCCCTTCTTTATGCAATTCTTGAAACAGGATGTGGAATCAGGAGAAGTAGATGCTATGGGAACCTTGGTGCAGCCCTAGGAGTCTGGTTAACAATATTTTGATAATCCTGAAAAGGCATTTGAGTTCATTCTGAAGAAATAGAGGACAGGAAAGAAAGGGCTGTGTGTGTGTGTGTGTGTGTGTGTGTGTG
>JAQQSU010009651.1:0-12636 GCA_028627135.1 Pseudochirops cupreus | reverse complement strand
AATTATATTTTTAAAATAAATTCTCTGGAGAATTAGAGTTACTATAAAACCAGAGAACAAATGTTCTGATTTCCTAAAATAAAACTAAAAATAGAATCAACAATTGTATACTAGTGAATTTTGATTCCTGACAAAATCTTAAAACATATGATTTAGGTGATGGTCAGTGAGCATCTAGAAAAATAAACAGTGATCACAAACAACCAAAAGATTTCCAACAAGACCAAAGGATATGAAATCAATGAATTTAGATTCACATTCCAGCTTTGCCCCATACTATGTGTCCTTGTGCAAGCCACTTTATCTCTCTTTGTGCCTCAGTTTCCCCAAATGTAACACCAGCATTTTGAATCACATCACCTCTAAGGTTTATTCCAACACTTAATCTCTGATTCTGTACTTTTTCTGTATCTTGACCCTTCTCCATTCTGTCTTCAAATGCCCTCCTTACCATTTATTAACACATGGTACAATCTCATTTTATAAGGAATGTTTCAGTTTGAAACTGGAAAGCCTTGTTCAAAGGGCAGGGGCAGTTGGGTCACTTTCAAGCTTCCCCATTAGTGAAAAGCAGAGGTTCTCAAAGGGTGTGTAAGTATATACTCACAAATTGTAAGCCATTTATATTTTCAATGATGGGCACAGTGGATGTCTGTTGAGTGCTAGGATTTATCCAAAGAAAGAATCTAAAAATTAAAAAAAAAGGAAAAAAAAAACAATAGAAAACCAAGGTTGTAAGGCTTTGTTACCAAGGTGGCAACAAAATTTTGATTTACCTCATACCCTTAATCCTATAGATACAAAGAAATCTCTTCCACACTCGTTATTAATGTTGTAAATTCACTCATAGAAATTGAGACCACTTATCAAGAACTCCCTTATTTCTAATTGTACATTCCAAATCATTCAATTGTATACCTCAGTTTACTCTCCTGTCTTCTTGTTGATACCAGTTTTTTCCCTTGAACTGTTGATCCTGTCTCTTCCCATATCATGGGAGAACTTGTCCTTTCAGTCATTCTCTCCTTCATCTTAGCTCTCATTCTCTCTTATCCACTATCTCTTTTCTTAACATGGATAAACATTTATAAATCTTTCTCCATCCTTATATAATCAGAAAATAAAGTCAAATCAACAAAATACACTGCATTTGAGCCTACTATCCCTGTAATCTATAGTATTTCTGCTTCCCTTACATTACCAGATTTCTAGAAAAAAACTGAAAACACACACTGACTCCTCCATTTGTCATATTTCCCTTGAATCATAAATTACATGTGCATTTATTAAACAGATGTGTATGGATAGAGGATATAGTCATTTAAAAGTTATAGATATTTTTCTTCTTAAATTCTTTTTTTAAATTTCCCAATGTGTCTTCTACTACTTTTCCCAAGAAAACCATTACTTATAACTTTTTATTTTTATTTTTTTGAGGATAAAACATAGTTGAAATAAACCAATCAACATATCAGTCATTCCATGGAGCATGTCATGTCCAAAGTCATTCATCTCTGCAAGGAAAGGATATACTTGGGTCCTCACCTCTCTTTTTTTCTAGTTTGACAATTAAAATTAAAGTATTCAGTTTTGATTTTTTTTTTGTTTCACTTACATGGTTATATTAGTTTTGAATATCATTTGCTGTTTTTTTCATTACTTATTTTTGGTTTTTACTTCTTATTTCACCTTGCATCTGTTTGTGAAAGTCTTCCTGTATTTTGCTACAGCCTTCATAGTCTGAATTTTGTTCAGTTTTATTTTTAAGAAGCAATATCATTCCATCACAATCATAAACCACAACTGAATCATCTATTCCATAAAGTAAAGTAATTTACTATGTTTCTAGTTCTTTGTTCCTAAAAATAATATTATAAATGTTTTATTATATATGAGAATTTGGTTTTAGTGCTAAACTCCTTGTGTCATCTGCCTAGCAGGATATCTATGAATAAAGGGTCTAGATATTTTAATTACACACAGCATAATTTCAAATTCCTTTCCAGAACAAGTGGGTGTAGCAATGACCACAAAGGCACACTAAGGATGACTGCTAGGACATGTTCTTATGTCTTCTTTACTAGGAAAGAAATCAGTTTAGGGAGTGAACAATCTTTTCAAATTGCATTCACTAGTTCAGGAGAAAACTAAGTGCCATGAACTTCAGAGAAAATACAAACACAGAAATACAAGCAGAGAAATAAAGACCAATAAATAGGGCTCTGACTGCCTGAATCAACTATACACTTTACATACATTCCCTGGATTGAGAGAGCCTTTACATCTGAGTAGTCAGGGGGCTCTGAATATAAGTGCACTCAGAATGCCAACCAGGGAATCACAAGATCCTCCTCATAAGCACATCCCCAAAGCAAAATACTGGTTTAGAATATATATACACTTGTTTTTAAAAATTTGTTTAAATACTTTTTTTAAAATTTTAATTTATTTATTTTTAGTTTTCAACATTCATTTCCACAAGATTTTGAGTTACATTTTTTCTCTCCCCATCTCTCCCCTAAACCTACCCCAAAATAGCAAGCCTACTGAATACCCACAATCTATTCTCTCTTGTATCCTCCTCCTTTACCCCCTCCCCTCAACTTTCTAGTAGGGTAAGATGGGTTTCTATACCCCAGGACCTGTATATCTTATTTCCCAGTTGTATGTAAAAAAAAAAAAATTAAACCTTCGTTTGTAAAACTTTGAGTTTCAGATTTTTTTTTCCCTTCTTCCCTCCTCACCTACCCCCACTGGAAAGATAAGCAACTGAATAAATATTGTACATGTGTAGTTACCCAAATCATTTACATAGTAGTTATATCGTGAAAGACTATATTTCCCTCCATCCTATTCCACCGCCCACTTATTCTATTTTCTCCTTTGACCCTATCTCATTTCAAAAATATTTGCTCCTAGCTACCCTGTCCTCCAATCTGCCCTCCCTTCTATCATACTCCTCTTATCCCCTATTCCCCTATTTTTCTGTAAGGTAAGATACTCAATTGAGTGTAAATGCTATTCGCTCCTTAGACCAAATTCAATGAGAATCAGGTTGTCCCATTCGCTTTCACCTTCCTGTTCTTCCCCTCCATTTTAATGGTTTTCTCTTGCTTGTTTTATATGAGATAATTTACCCTAATCTATTTCTCCATTTCTTCTTCCTCCAACAAATTTCTCTCTCACCTTTTAATTTTATTTTTTTAGATATCATTCCTTCATATTCAATTCATTATGTGCCCTCTGTATATGAATACATGAACAGACAAATGCCCACCCTCACATATATATTTATTTATACATATTGCATCCTCCTATACAAACATATATCTATGTATACATACATACATATGTACACACACTTCAGCTATCCTCATACTGAGAAAAGTCTTACAAGTTGCAATTATTGTTTTACCATGTAGGCATGTATATAGTTCAACTTTAATATGTTTCTTATGAGGTTTTTTTCCTCTTCACCCTCTCATGCTTCTCTTGCTTCTTGTCTTTGAAAGTCATATTTTCTGTACAGCTCTGTTTTTTTTTTTAATCAAGAATGCTTGAAAGTCCTCTATTTCATGGAATGATCATATTTTCTCCTATAGTATTATACTCAATTTTTCTGGGTAGATGATTTTTGGTTTTAGTTCTAGCTCATTTGACCTCTGGAATATAGTATTCCAAGACCTGCAATCCCATAATGTAGAAGCTGCTAGGTCTTGTGTTATACTAATTGTGTTTAAACAATACTCAAATTGTTTCTTCCTGACTGCTTGCAATATTTTCTCCTTGACCTGGGAAATCTGGAATTTGGCTATTATATTCCTGGGAGTTTTCTTTTGGGGATCATTTTCAAGAGGCAGTCAGTGAATTCTTTCAATTTCTATTTTGCCCTCTGGTTCTAGAATATCAGGGCAATTTGGCTCAATAATTTCTTGCAAGGTCTCTAGGTCCTTTTTTTGATTGTGGCTTTCAGGTAGTCCAATAATTTTTAAATTATCTCTATTGGATCTATATTCCAGTTCAGTAGTTTGTTGTTGTTTTGTTTCTTTTTTTTTTCATTGAGATATTTCACATTATCTTTTATTTTTTTTTCATTTTTTTGGATCTGTTTTATAGTATCTTGATTTCTCATAAAGTCATTCGCTTCCAATTGCTCCAATCTAATTTTGAAGGAGTTAGTCTCTTCAGTGAGTTTTTGAAATTCCTTTTCCATCTGGCCCATTGGATGTTTGGGTCTCTTTTGCCTTTGAGTTAGTCATGTTTTTTTTTTTTTATTTTTGGAGGGGGGAAGGTAGGGCAATTGTGGTTAAGTGACTTGCCCAAGGTCATATGGCTAATTTTTGTGTTAAGTGTGTGAGGCCTAATTTGAACTCAGGTCCTCCAGACTCCAGAGCCAGTGCTCTACTCACTGCACCACCTAGTTGCCCCAAGTTAATCTATTTTTAAGGTGATTATTTTAGTGTATTTTTGTGTCTCCTTTAGCCGTCGACTTACTTTTCATGATTTTCTTGCATCATTCTCGTTTCTCTTCCCAATCTTTTCTCCACTTCTCTTACTTGATTTTCAAAATTCTCTTTGAGTTCCTCCATGATCTGTAAGCAATTCATATTTTTTGGAGGCTTTTGATGCAGGAGTTCTGACTTCACTCTCTTCCTCTTGCTCCATCCCTTGATTTTTTTTGTCCCTAAAAAAGGATTCTATTGTCTTTTTGTACCTCCTGTCCTTGCTCATATTTTGAGCCAATTACTTGACTTTTGAGCTCTTTGAGATAGTATGACTCTGCTTCCAGAATGTGCAAAATCAGTGAGGTTTTTGCAGCTGCCAGAGCTATTAGATGGGTGCCCTCCTTATAGCCCCCACATGCTCTTGTTCACACTGGTCACACACCCCAGGACCACCACCCATGATTGAAATCCAGATTCAAGAAGGTCAAAGCAACAGTTTTTTACCCTCTGAATGGTCACTTAGTCCCCCTACAATCTGCAGGCCAGGAGATCCAGAAGCAGCCATGTGGCAGTGGCTGCAGCCACCTCAGGTCCTCTGCTTCTCATGCTGGGGGTAGCAACCAGACATGCTCTCCCTATTTGAACAAAGTTTCACACTGACCTTTTACTTTGTCTTTGGCATTTGTGGACTGAGAAATCTGGAAGCTGCTCCAGCTGCTTGTGATTTTCTTGTGTGAAGTCTGCTCCACCTGCCACTGGTTGGGGCCTCTCTGGAGCTAAAACTATGGCTCCATCAGGGCTGAGCTTGTCTCCTAGTAAGCTGATATAGACTCTTCCTGCTGGCCCGCCTGAGTTCTTTCAGCAAGTGTTTTGTTTCTCTCTGTCACTTTGTGGGTTCTGTAGGTCTAATGTTTATTTAAGAGTCATTTTTTACATGTATTGGAGGAGGTGGAAACTGAAGCCACGCAGAAGTCTACTCTACTGTTTTGGCTCCTCCCACTCTATATACACTTCTCAGAGCCAGAAGGCATCACAACCCTTGTGCCTAATTAGAAATTAGGAAAAGGCATGAAAGCCTTGTTATGAGCAAGCCTTCCCAAAGCAAGCTTCCCTTAATGGACTCCACATGAGGTCTGTTAATGGGTGGGGAAGATCTTAAATCCCATTAACATTACAGTTGAGTGATAGATAACTCCATCAGTAGTATATCAATATGTCCATTCTTTCTCTTTTAATATTGATGATTCCAATTTTTTTCTCACTTTTATTTTTCTGAAGGTTTAGTGTAGAAGAGGTAAAACCTGAGCATTATTTGACTTCCATTTCAAATTTTAGTGATATGGAACAATCTTTCACATAGTTGTAAGCACTTGAAATTCGTCCTTTGTGAAATGTTTATTTATATTCTTTGATCACTTATCCATTGTGGAATGGGTCTTGAGTTAGTTCAGTAAATATCTTGACTATCAGACCCTTATAAAAATATTTAATATAAATATTTCCCCCATTAAACTGCTTCCTTTTTTGGCTTGTTTGTATTGCTTTTGTTCCACAAAGTGCTTTTTAATTTCATATATTTGAAACAATCTATTTAATATTTTGTGATTTTCTCTTCCCTTTGTTTGATTAAGAATTCTCCCCTGAACTATAGGTGAAGATACCTGATGTGTTTTGTTTTTTTTGAGTAAAAGTCTAGTTTAAAAAAAATTTGAAAACAATTGGGATTAAGTTACTTGTCCAATGTCACATTGCCAGCTAGTGTGTCAAGTGTCTGAGGATGAATTTGAACTCAGGTCCAGGGATGGTGCTCTATTTACTGTTACACCTAGCTGCCCCCTTTAAAAAAATGACATTTTTAATTAAAGTTTTGAGTTTGAAATTCTATCCCTGTCTTTCTTTAACCCTCCATGAAATGGTAAGGTATTAGTAAGTAAAAAATTAAATCCATATTAGTTATTTTGTATAAGATTATTTGAATAAAAGAAAAAAAAATGAAAGTGAAAAATAGCCTGCTTCAGTCTGTATTATTTCAATATCAATTCTTTCTCTGAAAAGGGATAATATGCTTCATTATTAGTCCATTCAAATTGTCTTCAATCATTGTATTGCTGAGAATATCTAAGTCACTCACAATACTTCATCAAACAGTACTGCTGTTACTATTTACAAAGTTCTCCTGGGTCTGTTCATTATACTGTGCATCAGTTTATGTAAATGTTTACATTTGTTTTTCTCTGAAATCATTGTACTTGTCATTTTATAGCACATCATTATTCCATTACAATCATAAACCACAAATTGTTTAGCCACCACTTAATTGATGAGTATCCCTATGATTTCCAATAGTTAGTCAACACAACAAGAACTGCTATAAATATTTTTTGTGCAAATAGGTCCTTTCTTCCTCTTTTGGATGTCTTTGGGATATAGACCTAATGGTACTGTTGCTAGATCAAAGGGCATGCATATCTTTGTAGCCCTTTGGAAATGGTTTCAAATTGCTTTCCAATAACAGTTGGATCAGTTAACAATCTGTTTCATTTCTAATGACTATTAAGAGCAATTTAGAAAAAAAGGCACCCAAGTATTCATGATAAGAGCAGAGAAATAGATAATCCCTCTTAGGCCATGGTGGGCCTTCCTTTATAGACATCTCATCTCCATTCCAAGCAGCTAGATAATAATTTAATGATGGTTGAGAATTATAATGATGCCTAAGCAGGAAGGTACATAATAAAGTTAACCATATTGTAATTTAGATTTTTGAATGTCAAAGCTAGGGAAGATTGTAAATACCTAATTCATTAGACTCAGTTTTAGATAAGTAAAGAAATTCTCAGAAGGCTAGCTTCCCAAAGGTCCTATGGCAAATTAGGAACAAATTCAGGATTAGAACACTGGTCTTTGTACAAGTTTAAATATTTCTGCTATCCAACACATCATTTTTCTTTCAAGGGATGAAAGAAAAAATGGGAGGGGGGAGAAGAGGAACTAAATTTAGCATCTACCCAATGCTGTAATCATGGAAACTCAAAATCAATTTGAAATTATCAAATTTCCTAAACAACAAATATATAAGTATTTAATCATAGACACACATATATACATATACACTTGTATGTGTGTATTTATATCTATATCTATCTCTTCATAGAGATTCTTCCCTTATTCTCACTAGGCTAGCTAAATTGAGCACTTTCTCTTTCACTGCTGCATATTTTATGTAAAACCTTTAAAGGACAAGATTCATTAACTCCACAGGGATGTAAGGTCCCACGTTGAGATCATTAATATCATCATCTTCATCTCTTCTAAGAAAATCAGAGGTCAATTGAAAGGTTCCTTCTCAGCATTCATGAATTCACCAGTTTTCACATGCCAAAAGTCATAGAAATATGTACCTTATAGGGAAATGACCTTGGAGACTACCTCTGAAACTATATAACCCTTGGCAAGTCACTTGATCTCTAAGTTTTCTAGGTAAGTCTCTAAGACTATACATTAAAATAAAAGTTCTGCCCTCCATTGGTGTCCTGAACTGAGAGTTCCCTTGATGACTACAATTGCAGATCCAGCCTTTAGATTTTACTAGTAAGGGCAGGGACACAGGCAGCAATGAATGGCTATAGTATAGGAACTGGGGCATTTCATTCTGATATGAGAGCAATTTTGTCCCATTTTTCCAAACTTAGATATGTTTCCTAGAATTATGAACCAAATACTCCATTGGCTATCTTCCTTCTTTACAACTTGTCCAATGTTTAATGTCAAGGTATTTGTACAACCTATATTTGATTGCATGCCACCATGAGAGATGGGGGCAGTAAAGGGAGGGAGATAAAATTCAAAACTCAGGGGATTATGAAACTTAATGTTGTAAATTAAAAGCAAATAAATTAATTTTAAAAATAATTGTGAGCCAAAGTGAGTGATCAAGGTCACACAGAGAGTAAAGACCAGGGCAATATTCATACCTAGGATTGTGGACTACAGAAGTAAAGTTTTCCCTATGACATCACATTGTTGCCCTTAAGAGACACCCTTGTGTCTCTTGTAAGAGAAACGTGAACTGGTTTGTCTTATTTTCTGAAAAGCTCCAATCTTGGGAGCATGCTGAAGTGGAGAAAATCATGATTTAATCAGCGCCAGAGGCCAGAGTTGAAGGTCCATTAGGTCCTCCTTGCGCAACTTTGAATCAAGTAATGAACCTTTCTGGGCTTTTCTCTCCAATCCTGAGACTTGGTAATTGTTTATGGAAAGGCGTTTATGAAGAGCATGTCTCCATTTTCTCGATTTGCCATTCAAGGAGGATGTGCAATTCTGAAACAATAGGCAGAAATGATTAGGTACTTATGGCTTTTTGAACTTATCAAATGAAAATTGAAAAAGCTATTAGGTCTCTTCTCCTGGGACCAACTTCAAAAGTGAAAGTAAGGGCCATGTGCCTTGGGGCTTTGCACTGGAAAATGGGGGGCCAGCAGAAGAGAAAGACAAGGTAATCTTGTATATTTTAAAAGACAAAGATAAAAAAATGAAATTTAAAAAAAATCTCAGTTTTGTTCACCAAAACACGAGTGTCTGTATTTTATCTTTATGCTACATAAAGAAAAGAAAGCTGCCTTGTAGGAATGCTGTGGTGAGCTAGGTATCTCTTGCCCAAGCATTTCTAAATGGATTGTAGAATTTCAAACTAAACAAAATTATGGAGACATCTATGATTGAATTGGCAAAGGTAGCATTTGCATATCAAATCAGATCACCTGACTCCTCAAACATCCAGGAATGATTTGTAGAATTGATTTTTATAACATCAAAGAGCAACAAAAAAAATACAGAAATGTGTTTTGAACATAATTCAGGTGAACAAAGCAAGTCATATGACTAATTAGCTTCTCCCAAGCTTTCTTAATTCTATAGCAGCGGGGAGGGGGGGGGGGAGGGCAGGGCAAAGATGGCAGCGTAGAAGCAGGAAATTCCATGAGCTCCTCCCACAACCACTTCCAATACCTGCAAAAAATGACTCTAAACAAATTTTAGAGCTATGGAACCCACAAAGTGACAGAGAGAAGCAAATCTCGCACTGAAGGCTCCCTGAAAGGCCAACAGTAAGGGTCTATCACAGTCCTCTGGGAGCCAAGCACAATCCCTCATGAGCCAGGTGGTTCTGGCCCCAACCAGCAGTGCTAAGAGCAGAATTCAGGAGAGTGAATCACTAGAAGCTGTGGCTATTTCCAGACTTCTCAACCCATAAACAACTAAGCAAAAGGAGAAGGTCAGTGCATAACTCTGTTGGAGCTGCATGACCTATGAGTGTGGTGTGGCCTCAGCACCTGGGGTGAGAAGTGGCAGAGGCATGGCAGCTGCAGCCACTGCCACATGGCTGCCTCCAGAATTCCTGACCTGATGATAGTAGGGGGACCCAGCAAACAATTCAGAGAGTAATTGCTCTTGCTTTATCATGCTTGGATCTGTGTTGCTGTCTTGGGCAGTGGTCCTGGGGTGAGAATGGACAGTCTGCCAGTATGGTTTGTGTAGAGAGGTTACCCTCCTCCAACCACTGACAACATTAGTGAAAACCCCAGCAATTTGGCACAAAGCTCTTTCCATTCTGGAAGCAGAGTTCTACCATGACAAAGAGCTTAAAAGTCAAGTGATTGGCTGGCAAGTTAAGCAAGCAGAAGAAATGGTATCAGCCCATAGAATCCATTTTAGGGGACAAAAAGGATCAAAGCATGGAATAAGAGGAAGGCAATGAAGTCAGAACTCTTGTATCAAAAGTTTTGAAGAAAAATATGAACTACTTACTGGCCATGGAGGAGTTCAAGAAGGATTTTGAAAATCAAGTAAGAGAATTGGAGGAAAAATTGGGAAGAGAAACGAGTATGATGCAAGAAAATCATGAAAAGTGAGTCAATAGCCTGATAAAAGACACACAAAAAAAATACCAAAGAAAATAAAACCTTAACCCAGTGGTTCTCAACCTTCCTAATGCCACAACCCTTTAATACAGTTCTTCATGTTGTAGTGAGCCCCAACCATAAATTTTTTTTCATTGCTACTTCATAACTATAATTTTGCTAGTGTTGTGAATTGTAATGTAAATATTTGATATGCAGGATGTATTTTCATTGTAACAAATTGAACAAACCCACAGACTGAGAACCGCAGAAATAGAATAACTCAAATGGCAAAGAGGTCCAAAAAGCCAGTGAGGAGAAGAATGCATTAAAAAGCCAAATTGGGCAGATAGAAAATTAATTTCAAAAACTCACTGAAGAGAATAATTCCTTCAAAATTAAACTGGAGCAAACGGAAGCTAATGACTTTATGAGAAATCAAGATACTACGAAACAGTTCCAAACAAATGAAAAAATAGAAGGAAATGAGAAATATCTCAATGGGGGAAAAAAACACTGATCTGGAAAAGAGATCCAGGAGAGAACATTTAAAAATTAGTGCACTACCTGAAAGCCATGATCAAAAACAGAGCCTAGAAATCATCCTCCAAGAAATTCCCAAGGAAAATTGGCCTGATATTCTAGAACCAGAGGGCAAGAGAGAAATTGAAAGAATCCACTGATCACCTCTTGAATAAGATCACCAAAAGAAAACTCCTAGGAATATTATAGCCAAATTGCAGAGTTCCCAGGATAGGAAATATATTACAAGCAGCCAGGAAGAAACATTTTGAGTGTGGTGGAAAAACAATCAGGATAACACAAGATCTAGCAGCTCCTACATTAGGGATCAGATGGCTTGGAAAATGGTATTCTAGAGGTCAAAGGAACTAGGATAAAAACCAAGAATCACCTACCCAGCAAAACTCAGTATAATATGTCAGGCAAAAATATAGTCATTCCATGAAATAGAGAACTTTCTAGCATTCTTGATGAAAAAACCAGAGCTGAACAGAAAATTTGACTTTTAAATACAAGAAGCAAGAGAAGCATGAGAAAGTAAACAGGAAAAAGAAATCATAACAAACTTATTAAAGCTTAACAATTTACATTCCTATATGGAAAAATGATGGGGGGGCAGAGTCAAGATGGTGGCATAGAAGCAGAAGAACTCTGCAGTTCCCTCCATAACCACCCCAAATACCTATAAAATATGACTCTAAACAAACTTTAGAGCTCTAGAACCAACAGAATTACAGAAAAATGCATCTCCTGCTGAAGGCAGCCCAGCAGGCACATTGGAAGGGTTCATTGAGGAGCACTGGGAGCTGAAACCATCTGGGCCTGAAACCATGGCTTAGCCTCAGGGTGGTCAGGAGAAACAGCAGCTAGAGCTCTCAGGAGTAGAGATGACTAGTAGCTATGGCAGCTTCTAGAATTATCAATCCATAAGAACCAAGGATGAAGTGAAAGGTCAGTGGAACTCAGCTAAATTTGAGGGAGAGAAGCAGATCTGGCCAAGTGCACCCAGGGCAAGAAAGCAGCAGAATTGGTGGTGCTGCAGCCACCTCCACATGGCTGCTTCAGAGCTCCCAGCTTGCAGATTTCAGGGGGGGGCAAGTGATCATTCAGAGGCTAAGTACTCTTGCTTTAACCTGCCTGGATCAGGATGGTGGTCTTGGGGGCTAGTCCTGAGGTGCATAAACAATGAGCCAAAGCTGGTGGGGACTGCAGAGATGGCAGCCTCCTGAGAGCTCTGGCAGCTGCAAAAACCACAGAGATTTGAGATGAAGCCATCCTGCTGGGAAGCACAGATCTACTGTGTCTCAAAAATCAAGTTAATTGACTGGCAACATGAGCACTCAAAGGAAGCACACCAAGCTCCGTTATCCAACTTTAGATTCCTTTTTTGGGGACAAAAAAGATCAAAGCATGGAACAGTATGAAGACAACACAGTCAGAACTGCCATGCCAAAAGCTATCAAAAAAAATATAAATTCATTACAAGCCATAGAGGAGCTAAAGAAGGATTTAGAAAACCAAATAAGAGAAGTGAAGGAAAAATTGGGAAGAGAAATGAAAATTATGCCTGAAAATCATGAAAAGAAGTCAACAACCTGACTGAAAGAAATAACACTTTAAAAAATAGATTAACTCAAATGGCAAAAGAGGACCAAAAAGTCAATGAGGAGAAGAATTCCTTAAAAAGCCAAATTTATACGTATATACATGTATAAATGTGTGTATATATACACACATATATATATGTGTGTGTGTGTACATATATATATATA
>JAQQSU010009650.1:0-12636 GCA_028627135.1 Pseudochirops cupreus | reverse complement strand
TAATAATAATAATAATAATAAATCAAACTGGGAGGGGAAGATCCCCAACATTGCTGCTCCAAAGAGAAACATTTACTTATTTATATTCACTCTGAGCCAGGAGGGCCTCAAAAATCACTACTGGTACTTAGGCAGGGATCTATTGTTGTCCAATCCATAAGATCCAGAGTGAATTGGGTTTAAGACTTGATCTTTGAGGGAGAAATGTAGCCAGTAAACAACAAATTAACTAGGTAGCTTTCAGCCATCAAAATTTACCTTCCTTTGGGCAAAACTCTGGAAAGAAAAAGGAGAGGAGAGGAGAAGAGAGGAGGGGAGAGGAGAGGAGGGGAGGGTAAGGGAGGAAAGGGGAGGAGGATAAGCTGAGTTGCTCATCACTGGGTCCCCATTCAGGCAGCTCAGACTACTCATAGGTTGTGCTTTGTCCTTCATTTCGGAAGAGGACCATGACATTAGGGAGATGATGACATGACTTGCAATTGATTTTGATTTCAGGAAGGGAGGGCTGTGCAAAGTCACCAGCCTCGCTTTCTCCTCCACAGTCATCTGGATCCAGTGACTGGATATCAATCAGGATGACTAGGTTGTTTAATGAATATCCTGAGGTGGGAGCTCCCAGCTTATGGACAAGACCAAAAGATCCATCAAAACTACCTGAAGTCACACCCACAATAGGAATTATTGTATTATTCTGCTGAGGATGATAAGAAACTATGGGGCTCAAGGAATATCACCCAGAAATTAAAGCAATAGGGACACAGAGCAGCAGCCTTAATGAGCAACCTCCTTGAGCCAACTCAGCTAAGCGAGGAAGCAATTCATCCATTAACTATGTTGTACTCAAATATGAACTTGATAGATATTCCAAGAAAGACTCCAGAGTTGACCTTCCTCCTCATTAAGGGGAAAGAATGTTTTATAACAAACACTTCAAATGCAATTCTCTCTAGGGACCAAATAGGCTCGCAGAGGGGATTTTGTGTCTCCCAATTTGGGGAAATGTTTTACTTTTATTCTTTTTATAATACCTCAGTAAATATCTTGTAAAAGCTAAAAAAAAAAATTTAAAGGATAAAGAAAAAAGGAGGAGCAAGAAAGAAGAGAAATGAGGAGCAGAAGGAAGGAGACCTAAGGAAGGAGGAAGAGGAGGAGAAGGAGAAAATGTCTATTCTCAACAAACTTACAAATTATTAAGAAGGATTAAACATTCTCATTTCCTGCATAAGTATAACCAGGACTGTAATGGTAGAGTCCAACTGTGGTGGTTCCATTCTCTTTGATGATAAAAAAAACCAACAACAACAACTTAGGATTTAAAAAAAAAAATCCCTGAAGATCTTTTCTATCTTTAGTCTGTTGTTCTTCCTTCAGTCTCATTCCTAAACGCCCTCAGGATGAATTTGCTTAGTTGGGTCTCTTGTCAAGCTTTCTCCAAAGCTGTTCTCTGCATTACATCTCATTGTTTTACGAGGCAGCGCTTGCTGATGGTCTAGGACTGTCTCCATAAGATTTCACAATCTTCTGCCAAATGGTTTTATTTCACAGTTAATTGTTTGCTGACTAAGGCAGCTTTTGAGTTCCTTTGGTTTCTCTATTATAACAATTAATTTATATTATTTCAACTGCTATGTTAAATCGTTTCAATAAATGTGATTGTACTTTTCTCCATTTCCTGTTTGAGGTCTTTAGTAACTTGTTTAAATAGGTCAAATTGGAATAGTTTTAATTGAATACAATCTCTTTTTCTCATTTTAATTCTTTCTTCTAGCTTTGCATTTATTTTGATCTTTGTTGTCACAAGTTAGTGTGAGACTGTCAGATGACTACACGCACCTACTTTTGAAATGACTATCAAATCAGTCATGCATCATTTTATGTCCATTAAAATATCATCCATTTAGGACCTGGGTTCAAATCCAGCCTCAGACACTTAACATTTACTAGCCATGTGACCTTGGGCAAGTCACTTAACCCCGGTTGTCCCCCTCCCCGAATATCATCCATTTCATTTGTATGTTTTTCAGCACTCATCATTTCCAATGCCTTTTGATTCTTTTATTGAAGAAAGCATTCACCATAATTAGGTGTGAGGCTTTGATCTCATTTCTACTTCCTGAACCACATTTTTCAACATATTTTTTCATCATCCTCACTTATACAACTTAACCTCTATCTGACTCAGTTTCTCCAACTACAAAATAAATATCATAATACTGTTGTGAGGATCAAATAAGATAACATACATGTAAAGTGCTTAACACAGTTTTTGGCACATAACAGGTACTTAATAAATGCTTACATCTTCTCACCATGCCCACTTTTTCTTTAAAATCTTTTAAAACCCTAAGGTTCAAAATACATGATTGCTTTAATTTGGAGGATTTTATTGAATTCTTAGTAGAATTTCTGTATCTCCTATTCTCTGTAACAGATGATCGTGCATCAGTTACAATTATTTTCATGGTTGTATATTTAAAAAAAATTATCAGGAGCACAGGGATGCAAGATGACCAAATGTTTCCATGAACTGTTTCTGTCTTTGAATCAAACCAACTCCAACATTTTCTTTATCTACCTCTCCAAGAAAAATCTGTGAACCATCCTTCCATCTAACTGAAATTTCATTTGTCCTCTGGTTTTATTTATAGCAAGAACGTCAAGATTAACATTCAGTTTCTTTTTCATTAAATGTCTTAAGGGATGGTGGTGAACTCTAAACAATAAGGCTATGGATTACCTTTGTGACATTGCATAATTATCCTACTGTAGGAAGGGTAGAATAATTATGCTATCTCACACAGGCAGTCCATAGTCTCAAATAGCAACAAAAAAGGGGAGAATAGAACAGGCTAAGGGAATAAGAGGGAAAAACAGACATTGTTCAGACTTAGAATCCTAGGTACCTAAGAGTCTTGGGGCAGAGAGCTAAGTGGAGAAGGATATGGTTAAGGAAGGCTGTTGGAGGACTGAGGGCCTTCTGATCTAGTCTCACAAGATTCACCAAAAAAAAATCTAAATAGATTAAGATTTAATATTAGGGGAAGCAAAATTTCCAGTTCAAAAAGAAGACTTCCTGTGTTTTTCCAAATCTCTTTTGTCTTCTTTATTGTTGCCTAAAATTCTTGTAACAGACAGAAATTTTCAAAGGATCACAAACCTAGAGCTATAAGGAATATCAGAGGTCATATCCGCCAATGCCTTCCTTTTAGAAATGGAGAAACAGAGGCATGGGGAGATCAAATATTGTGCGCAAGGCCATACAGAAGTGGCATTCCATAATTAGAAAGAAAAGGTTTTAAAAGGCAAATACCTGAGAGAGTTAACAAATGAGTAGGAAAGAGTTTCAAGCAAAAAGTAAGTGGGGAGATAAGAGTCTTTTTAAGTTTCTTAAGTGATGATTAGAAAGTAGAAAGACTGGGAAAGGGGTGCTGCTATGATCCCCAAGAAAGGAGAGCAGCATGATCTCAGGCTGGTAGAAATTGTTCCTCATTGATCTACACCCATGTCTAGCAAGTTGAAACTTTCGGCAAAAGTTCTTTGTGTCTTCCTCAATAACAATAAGGATGATGATGATGACTAACCCCATGATGGGGGGAATCCTTAATGTTTCTTGAAACACCGAAGGTTGGTTCTTCAACTTCTTTGGGGATGATTATCAATTTTACTTTATGATCCTGGAATGAATTAACCACTGTAATACTATCACTCGTAGAGATGTTAGTCTCCTGTGTTTAGGATTCATGATAAACTTTTAAAAAATTTTAATTTTCAGTTCCAAATTATCTTCCAATCCCTATCCCCTCTCCCACTATGATAACTGCTCCCCCTTCCTGGAATTCTCTTCCCCCTTACCTCCATTTCTTGCTTTCCATGGCTATCTTAAAGATTCATCTCAAATCCCACCTTTTTCAAGGAAGCCTTCCCTAGACTGCTCATGTCTTTCTCTCTGAGATTATCTTTCATTTGGGATGTATGGGTATTTAAGGAAGACAAGCATCTCTGGTATGATGGCTTGCTGAACCCTTTTCAAGGTTTCTCATCCACCTTTGGTATTCTCCTGGCTCTCAACTCTCACTTAACAAGTCTCAGTAAAACCATCTTGGCAGACAGATTAAGCTAGGATTGAGGGAAATCCACAGGTCTCAAACCCATTGATGATTTAGGGGAGTGTCTTCCCTAAGTATGGGAAGACTTGCCCCTGCCGAATGGGTGGATGAGAAATATTTGTTTCAATGGCCATGAAGGCAGTTGAAGGAGGGTCTGTGGAGTGCTTAGAACTTGATCAGACATCATAGATGCCTAGGTCATCTTTCTGGGCCATTACCACTCATCCTGATTTTTGTCTGGTCCTGGACTTCAGTGGCTCTGGAAGAGAGAGTGAGACTGAGAACTTTGTGCAACTCTGCCTTACTTAAATCCAAACCATGCTCAAGTTGAGACATTAGCCTCTGAGGTTCTTCAAAAATGAAGGACAAACAACCTTTCATTTGTACTTTATCCATCCATCCACCTATCTGTCTGTCTGTCCATCCATCCATCCATCCATCCACCCACCCACCCACCCATCCATCCATCCATCCATCTATCATCTATCTATCCATCCATCTATCATCTATCCATCCATCCATCCATCTATCTATCTCTCCATCCAACCATCCATCCATCCATCCACCCATCTATCCATCCATCTATCTATCTATCTATCTATCCATCCATCCATCCATCTATCATCTATCTATCTATCTTGTATGTACCTATTTATATGTTGTCTCTCCCATTAGAATGGGTGCTCCTTTAGAAAAGGGGCTGTTTTTGCCCTTTTTACAACCTTAGTACTCATTCCAGTTTCTAATATATAAACGCTTAATAAATATTTGTTAACTGCCTGACTTCACATCAATAGTGATTTAAACCACAAGTTACTGAAGGCTATTTTGTCTCAGTTCTCATAGAGAATTCAAATGCTTTTATTAGGCATCTTTGTTCTCACTTTCTCTCTCTTTCAACCCCATGTAAAAAAAAATTCTTGTGTCAACTGTGTGTTGCTGTGGGAAACAGGCAGGCCTTTTCTTGGCTGTTGAAGACAGATGGCATGTGATCACATATGCTGTTTCCATGATGTTCCTTACTCTCCAGTAGTTCTGCAAAAAGTGGAGCATCATATAAATTCTCAATTTGCTTTGCTGATAATTTCATCTTCTCTAAAGTAGAGTTAGTGAAAAAAAAATAAATGCTACTCTGGAACAAGACAGAAAAAAAGGATAGCTATATGGAAGTTATAGGAATTTTAAGAGAAACTGAATATGTCATCTTTGCATTCTTAATGGTAAAAAAGACATTCTGCACTAAATCAGGCAACCCAGACTTTAGAAAGCACAAGACCAGAGAAAAGATTTGCTATGTTTCAAGCACACATCTTCTTATCTTTTTGTGTGTGTCGTAGATTTCTTTGGTCCTCTGAAAAAGACTATGGACCTTATCTCAGGATAATGTTTATAATTGAAGAAAATGCTAAATTTCAGTTAGAAAGTAAAAATGAGGTTGTATTTTTTCGCATCTAAAATGAAACCTATCCACAAAACTCTAGGGAATCCTTTGACCCCAGATTAAGAACCCTTCCTCAAGAGGAATGGGAATCTTCAAAAACCTGATACTTGACAATACAAAGAGATTCCAGTGAAGAAGGAAACAGAGGGTGTTGGTATCTAAAGAAATCCAAGTGACTATATAAAATGCCCTCCAATGAGCTCAAAAATTTCATAAGGTTATAAAAAGGTCAGAAGCCAGGATTCCTAAGTTTGAGAAAGAGACAACCAAAGAAACACATAGAGGTATCTAGCACTTTATCAAGAAGAGCAAATGAACAAAGTGATGCTCCATTATATAGAGAGGACTTTGCTGGTAATTGAAATCCTCAGAAAAGATATCCCAGAACAGCTTCTGTTTCCGTTAGGGTTTGAAAGGAATATCTTAATTTGCAGGTACCTAAGGGAGAAAGGCTTTTCTTTCTCAATTTCATTTATTCTTGTTGTTATTGTTTTAAAAACTCCATCTGTGAATGAAGATCCTAAAGTTTTCTACAACTTACATTCGTATTATCTAGAGCCTTGAAAAGTTGTCAATTACCCAAGGTCACACAGGTAGAATTTGTAAAAGGAAAGACTAGAGGCCAGCTCTTCCAAAGTCCAAGTTTGATGTCTATTCACTATACCACATTGCTTCTTGTTGTAATTTGTAAATGCAACAAGTACAAATATTTAAGTATACAGAGAAGAAAAAGAAAAAATTGTGCAACCACAAGATTGTGTACACTTTGCATATGTAAAGCACATAACAATTTTAACAAGACAATGACAGTCATTACTGGTTTCCATGTACTCTTCTGAACTTCCTATTTCCCTTTTCTATATATTTTCCTGGATTTTGGTGTGATTATTATTACTAGTATTAACATTGTTATAAACAGTAGGTACTGATATCTATACTAAATGTATATATATATATATATATATATATGTACATATATATATATATATATATATATATATATATATATGCATACATGGTTAACCCCTTTACATATATGCTTGGTCCCATCCATTCCCAGCTTCTCTTGGAGATTGTATCCTCAATCATCCTCTTTATCAATTATTCAAACTCTTTTTATCTCTTGCTTCCCTTCCAACTGCCTTCAAATATCTCAAACCTGCCCAAGTGTCTCTATCCCTAAAAATATTCACTAGACCCTACTATATCCCCTCAAGCTATCACTCTATATCTTTCCTCTCTTTGTCAGCCAAACTCCTTGACAAAGCTGTCTACACTCACTGCCTCCACGCCCACTTCTTAGCACCTTGCAATTTGTCTTCTGAATTCATCGCCTAACTGAAATTGCTCTCTCTAAAGTTACCAGTGATTTCTGAATTGCCAGATATGCTGGTCTTTTCTCAGTCTCCATCTTTCTGGATCTATCTGCTGCATTTGACACTGCTAACCATCTTTTCTTTCTGCATAATTTTTCCTTTCTGGGTTTTCATGACACTACTCTTTCCTATTTTTTCTCCTGTCTTTCTGACCTCTTCATCTTAGTCTCCTTTGCTAGCTCATCATCAGTTCTATGACCATGAACTTCTCTAGGACTCCTATTCTTATCTCTCGATACTGTCTCAGTGATCTCATTAATTTTCATTTGATTTAACTATCATTTCTATAAAGATGACTCACAGATTAGACCCTATTTCTACCACGAACTTTAGTATGACATCAATAATTGCCTATCAGATATTTCAAACTGGATATGCCCAAAACGTCTTCAATTGAAGACCCCCAAACTAATTCTCTTTCCTCTCAAATGTTCTCTTTTTCCAAAATTCCCCATTTCTATAACAGGCACCACCATTCTTCCAGTGTCTAAGATTTGTAAGCTTGTTATTTCCCTTAACTCTTCGCTCTCTTTCACCCCACATATCCAAATCCCAATTTGTCAGCTACACTGTTCATATGTGACCCTTTTTCTCCACTCACCTTAGTTCAGGTCTTTATCACTTCTCACTGGATCATTACAACAGCCTCCTACATTGGCCTATTTGCCTCAAGTCTATTCCCACTCCAGTCCATCCTATACATATGGCCAAAGGAATTTTTCTTAGGTGTAAATGTGAACATGTCACTCTTTTACTCAATAATTTCCAGTGTCCTCTTATTACTTAAAGGATAAACTATCTATTTCTTTGTTTAGCTTCAAAGTATCGTACAACTTGGCTTCAACCTGTGTTTCTAGCTTCATTGGATAGTATTCCTTCTCTCACACTCTGAAATCCAGCCAAATGGTCCTGCTTTCTGTACTCTGTACACAATAAAGTATCTCTCATCTCTCTGGTTTGCCCTATGTGTCAACCACTAGAAAAGGTTTGGTTAAAGAGACGAACATGGATAATAATATAAAAATTACATTATTTATTCCTTATTATTCCCTTAAGGCTAGCATTACTTGTGCAAGGAGTACAGGACTAAAGTCCTGACTGATGAACGAAGCAATCATAAGATTCTTTATACATTTCAAAATCATCCCAATTCAGGATGGCTATGTCACAAAACTTTATGACTTCCATTTGTTACCATCAATATGTGATACAGAGTTCCTTGGTTGTAAATGCGAATTGACAACGACCAGAGCAGGGTCTATTTACATTTTATGGTCTCAGGATGTCTGTTTTGCTCTCATGTGGAGTAAGTCCCAAGATAAGGGGAATCTTATCTCTGGTCTCTGAGGTTATAGACACAGGGAAAGGCATTTTTAATCAGAGCAGTTTGTGTGATTAAATCAGACTTTAGCTAAAAAATGATATCAAATGATTATCATGCGTCACAAGCTTAGAATGCTTGTCTTCGTTAAAGAGACTCTTGATTTCTCAAGCACCGTCTTCTGCATGAAGCCTTTGCTGATTCCAACCACTAGGCACCTTCCTCTTAAACTATCTTTTATTTAATTAATTTGAATACCTTCACTTCGTATTTGTACTATGTAGTCTCCCCCATTAAAATACAAGCTCTTTGAGGGTAAGATTCGTTTCATTCTTTGTAGTTATGTCATGTGTGGCTGGCACAGGGCCTGACGCAGAGTTGATGTTTAATCCATCGTTATTGATTGATACTGCTCTTTTATCATTATTGTAGCCCACTTCAGAAACTAAGCTGTTTTCTTGATCTTTAATTATATATGTCCTTATATTTTGTATTCTTTATATTTGCCATTTCTTAAGATAAAATCGAATTCCATTACATCCCCATACCACAATTTGGTTGATCGTTCTTCCATTGTTGGACACCTGGATTCTTTCTAGGTTTTTTACCATTAATAATGCTTCTAGGAATATTTTTATGCATACGTCTTCTCACCTCTCCTGATAACATCCTTAAGGTATATTTGTAGTAGTGAGATCATTGGATCACAGAGCACAGGTTTTTATATAGAGCTATATAAACCCATAGTATTTCTAAAACATTTGGACCTATTTATAACTTACTAAGAGTGTAGTAGCATGACTATTTTTCCATGCCTCACCAGCATTGGCTTTGATTATTTTTCACTGTATTTGCCAATTGAATGAATGTTAGGAGGCATCTCCAACTGAGCCAGACAGAGTCAAATGAAGAAGAATGGTGGGAAGTCTACCATAAACAAATCAAGTTACAAAGACTAAACTCCTGGCTCAGCAAACAGTGAACAATTTGCCATAGGTCTTATCCATGAGAGTTACCAAACATATTTTGCTTCAAGTAAGTGTACAGGAAAAGAGGAATTTTTCAGTGACCCACAGAGAGTGCCACATGTATTTTTGTTAGTACCAACCAACAGGATGGTACGAACAAAGGATAAGCTGAAATCTGGAGGAATGCATCTCTACTTTCCACATTATCAGGAAGAATGAAGTGCTCCATATATAGATATAGATATAAATATATAGATATAGATATACACACATACACACATATATATACACATCAAATATGTATATACATACATATTTGAATAAGGAAACAAAGAAGAGCAAAGTATATGCAGAAGCAAAAAGAAATTATAGCCCATTTCAGAAAGCTAAAAAGTGAAGAATGTAGAACAGAGAAAGGAAGATAGATTAATCATTAGAACCTAAGTATCAGGAATACAAGTTTTTGGTGGGCTTGGTGGAGTATTGGACTGTCTCAAGACACCTTGCTGTACTCCTAGGAATGAGGAATTGAATTCACAGGTGCCCTCAGGAGAGAAGCCATCTAATAAGGAGAGGAAGAAATGAGGAGCAATAGCAATTGGTGATTCCCTACAAAGGTGATTTATTTGTCAGTCCAATATAAACCACAACAAGGTCTCCTTGAAAGATCTACCTGGGAACAATCGGAGGGGGACGGGAAGTGGAGTGGGCATAGAGCAGTAGTTCTCAACCTTCCTAATGCCGTGACCCTTTATTACAGTTCTTCATGTTGTGGTGACCCCCAGCCATAAAATTATTTTTGTTGCTACTTCATACCTGTAATTTTGCTACTGTTATGAATCTATCTGATATTCAGGATGTATTTTTGTTGTTACAAATTGAACATAACCCACAGGTTGAGAACCGCTGGCTTAGAAGGTTTTCAAATCCAACAAACACTGCCCACTCATAAGACCCATGAACAGCAAAAGTTTGGGGCAGAAGGAATCTAGGGCACAGCATTCCTAAAGATGTTGAGGTTATAGGAAAGGAAAAAGAAAACCTGAGGGCAAAGAAATATTTTCCAGGAACACAGATTTGAAAAATGAAAAGCTTGATAGGATAATGCTGTGTGAAAATAGGTTTTGGGTGATAGTTTAAAATATTGGCTGGAGATAAAATAATGTAAAAACTTTGTTTACTTTAAAGCCCTATATAAATATCTCTTATTGTTTTCTCACTCCAATCTTAGTTCAAGGGTTCTTCTCCATGATACATTTTTGTATCATGGACTCCTTTGGCAACCTGATGATGCCTAAGGACCCCTTCTCAGAATAATGCTGTTAAATGCACTAAATAAAATCCATAGAAGTACAAAGGAAACAAATTACATTGAAATACAGACACTAGCTGTGTGACCTGTGTGCAAGGCCCTTAACCCTGTTTGCCTCAGTCTCCTCATTTATAAAATGGGCTAGAGAAGGAAATGACATGCCACTCCAGTTTCTTTGGCAAGAAAACTCCCAATGGAGTCACAAAGAGTCAGACATGACTGAAAATGACTGAACAACAAAAACATGTATGTGTGTGTGTGTGTGTGTGTGTATAGAGAGAGAGGGTTTATATATATACATATATTTATATGTATGCACATACATATATGTACATGACATTTATATATGCATATATAGAGAGAGAGATATATTCATGAGTTCAAATGCTGGGCAAATCACTTAACTTTGTTTGCCTCGGTTTCTTTATCTGTTAAAATGAGCTGAAGAAAGAAATGTATATAGATACAGATAGATAGATATATACACATATATACACACACACACACATATATATATATATATATATATATATATATATACACATACATACAAGTGTGTAAATGTGTGTTTATTTTTTTTCAAGTTAATGTACCCAGGTTAAGAACTGTCTAAGCTCAATGGGATTTAGATAGAGAAGGTCCCTTATCCTGATATCATTATTTTGTGTTAAGTATATGGACTATTGCACAGGTGGATAAAATTACTGGGACAGTGGTGGTGGTGGTTGTAGTGGTTGCAGTCGTGATTGTTGTTGTTGACCCCTAATGAGATTCAATAAGCTATTTTTGCTTCTAGTCTTGCTGATGATCTCAAGACTAGGAGGAATTAAACTGTCTACATACATGTATCTGCTAAACCAGACATTATAGAAAGAACCAAGTATGATAAGGGAAAAAGAATAGCAGAAGAGAGGATCAATAAGTCATTTAAGTCAATATTCAAGTGAAACATCTTGGCTCAGATTTCTATATCCAAATGTACAAAGAATGTAGAACTAGAGAGCTAAATTTGGCCCTGTGGGTATCCTGAGACTTGGTGGGATGGGATGCATTGCTCCCTCGGGGTGCTATGCCTTATTCTAAAAGAAAAGGAGACAATGGGATAGTATTGTATAAAAGATAAATGGATTGAAGAAATCCATTAATTTAGGGGTCAAGCACTAAGGTGAGAATCTGAAGAACAAACAGAAGGAATATTATCACGGGAGAAGAGGAATTGGATAAGGAATTCAGGAAACAGACTAGAATAATGTTGGCCAGCTGAGATCACTGTGGATGACTCAGGATGTGAACTTCTCTTGAGGGTCTTACTTCCTTCTCTCTACTCCCTTCACCCTTTCCTGAAGGATGGGGAGAGGGGACAGAGGCCCCCCAGTACAAAGTGATTAATCTGCATGGAAATAATGAGATTAACTCTTGAGAGTTTTAGTAAGGTGTGTGCTAGTAAATGTGTAACAAACAGCTCTCTGAAAATTCCCAGCATACTTTTACTTTTAATCTCTCAAAGAACTCATTTTTTAATTAAGGAAGACAGACACAAAAGGAAGTTTAGCTGTAAAGAAGATGGAAAGGCCTAGAAATCTTAATGTTGCAAGAGTGAGGTAGATCACAAGGACAAGGCGGCCTGAGGCTGGGTCAGTATGTCAGGTGACAGTGCCCGGGCACAAAGATAGAGCAAATAGTCAAGCTCAGAGGACTTCTGAGAAGCTTGAGAAGCAGGCATACAAATGAATAGAAGGTGAAGTCAGCAGAACCTGGAAAACAACAACCATGTAAATACAGGGAACAAAAATGAAACTGAAACCTGTCTAATCATAATGACCACGCTCAGCCCTGGAGAAGAGACAAAGAAATGCACTTTACTCTGTTCTCTGCAGAGATACGGGTGGAATACGACAGGGCATACATTTCCTTCTCCAGCTCATTTTACAGAAAAGGAGCTAATAAGCGTCTGAGTGTCATGATTTGAAATCATGAAGATGAGTCTTCCTGAGTTCAGGTCCAGTCCTCTATCCATTGCACACCTAACTAGCTACACATACACATACACATACACATACACATACATACATATACATACATGTATACATATATATATATTCATACACATAC
>JAQQSU010000965.1:0-16218 GCA_028627135.1 Pseudochirops cupreus | reverse complement strand
GGGCGGGGGAAAGACGGGGAGAAAATACGTAACTCAAAAAAAATTTAATAAAATAAATTAAAAAAAAAAAAAGAAAATCCTCTTTCAGGGCTTCTGAATCAATAGCAAGGTCCCAGGACTTCTGCAGCAATGGCAACGTCCTCCATCAGCAGATGAATCTAACAAAGTAACATCAAAACAACCAGAACAAATACCAGCACCACAGTCATGCTTCTTCCCAGTTCAGTCCTCAGTTCTCATTTCTCTTTCTCCAGCAGTAGCAGCAACCTCCAGATGCTGGCTCCCAGAAGGCCTTCTGGCCTCTCTCTTCTTGGGCCTTCTCTCTAAATCCATGGCACCAGCTCCTCCCAGTTCAGCACCCTGTCTTCACTTCGACAACTCCATCCCACAAGTGGGATTCACAAGCTCTGGGTTTTAACACTTAACCCAAAAACCAAGCCAATACAAGGGGATCTTTAAATTTCACTACCATTACATAAAGTTTTCTTTGTAATTGCATTAAAGACCATCCATTTTTTATATGTCTCCTTAGAATACTGTCAATTTCTTGCAGAAAAAGATGACTTTTTTTTGCTTTATACCCATGTGCTTAATAAAGTTGTGTTAAGTAAGATTTTAAGATATGAGTTCAGAAAGCTCTACCACAAGTCAGGCACAAATAGTTCATATGAACATTTGGAGTGGAGATATCTCTAAATTTGTCATCTCACATTTCCTCTGAGCTACTGCAAATCTGCTTTTCTCATTGAGCACAGCACTCTCTTTGATACAGGCACACCATGATGGATGTGTCTCAAAATCAATTTCAAAAGTCTCCAGAAAGACCCTAAGAGTATCCTTGTATCTTTTCTAATCTCCATGTGAGGTTTGCCTTGTGTGTGTTCTCCATAAATTATTCTTTCTGGCGAATTTGTTTTTGGGATTCAAACAGCATGGCCAGCCTCTCAGAGTAGCACTCTCTTGTAGTAAAGTTTGAATGCTTGGCAATTCAGCTTAAGAAAGGACCTCACCGTCTGGTATGTTCTCATGCTAGGTGATCTTTAGAATCTTCTTAAGACAATCCAAATGGAAATAATTCAGTTTCCTGAAATGGCACTGGTATGCTGTCTGGGTGTACCAGCAATATGATATTCACAGTGACCACAGCAGCTATGAATATGCTGGTGTAGTTGTTAATCACAAAATGTAACAGGCTGTCCACATGGAGGACAGAACCAAAGCATTTATTCAAATACCAGAAAACCAAGTCCCAAAACCAGAAAGTCAAAGTCATTACAGTAACCACAAAGTTGGTACACATAGTCAATGCAACAAACACCCACATTCCCAAGCCTTCAAAACAAAACAGTCTCTCTCAAACAAGGATCCTTCTCTCCCACTCCCTCAAGCAAGGATCCTCCTCTGCTCACTCATGGTAGCTCCTCAGCCTCCACACTGCTTACTTGCAGAAGTTCTGGCTCCCAGCAGTTCTTAATTCATAGCTGTTCTCAGAAGTTCCCAGGATCCTAGCAGTTCTCTCTCTCTCTCTCTCTTTCTCTCTCTCTCTCTTTATCTCTTTCTCTCTCTCTCCCCCTCTCTCTCTCACTCTCAGCAATTTGGGCTCTCTAGCTTGGGCTTTTCCTTATGTATGTTATTAACTCCTCTCTGATCTGCCCCTTCCTGTTATATCAGCAACTTCCCACCACTGTGGGATTCACAAGTTCTGGATCTTAATATTTGATACAAGCATGAACTTGAAACAAGGTGCTCAGCACCTATTTGATTGCCAATACAAGGGGCATGGAAGATCTTCAAATCCCATTACCATTACACCGGGTTTCACAAGCATACAACAAAGAAGTCAGCAGGACAGCTTTGTAGACCTTCACTTTGGTAGGTAGTCTAATACCTCGTCTCTCCCACACTTTACTTCAGAGCCTCCCAAACACTGAGCTATAAATGTATTGTGTGCATGTATGTGTGTGTATATATATATGTATGAATGTATGAATGAATGGTAGGAAATTTGACATTTTGTCTAAGTTGCCTTTCTATAGCTGTACAAATAATCCTTTGCCTTTACACATCAGAGGACCTACGCCCACGTAAGTGCTTGACAATATGTTTTGGAGGAGGGTCATGCCAATAATGACAATAATAAAACTACACTTTCAGCATCTTGCTAGCAGGAGAACAAAGAAAAGGTTTGGTCAGAGTTGGAAAGTCAATTCTCTTTGCTTTTTGGAACAGAGAAATAAAACAGGAAAAAACCAAAGACTGATGACCTTTAAATTGTGACTACATTTATGTACTTACTCACATGGTCCCACACAGAAGACCTAGACACACAGAGAAATGCTCAGATTAACATTCACTCACTATCTTTCCCATCCCTGGCCTTGACCTTTTCTCGGGGCAAAAATCAAGGGAAATTAGCCAGAGAGAGTAAAAAAAAGTAGGAGAAATGGCCAGTATAGGTGGATATATATAGGTGCACCAATATAGGTGACAGAAGCCTTTGATTACTACAAATCATTTCCTAATAGATGGTGGGAAATTATGCACAGAAAAAAGACACAAATGAAAAAGGACGTGAATATGTGTTAGACAATAGAGGTGGAGTTGAGGGTCCTTTTGACTAAATGAGTTTCATAAACTGCTTGATGAAATTGCTAGAGGAGAGGTAAGATGATGTAAGTAAGGTTAGAGTCCTTTCAAACTTTATATATGATTTGCATATGAAAGAGTCAGAGTGAGGCCTGGTTGGTATCATAGACTTCTCTTGGCAAGGATAGTCTCAGGGGTAGAAAAAAACAAAAACCAGTGAATTTGACCCTGATGTGACCCAAGTAGAGCAAGTCTAGCTAGGAAACTTTGAAAGGACTCAGCTGTTGACTTCACTCTTCACCTTTTCCCCTATGCCCCTTGAAGAGTATAGCAAGGGAAGAAGCAGACCATCAATGGCATCTTGAAGCACAAGCATATGCTGTGTATAAATTATAAGGGTATATAGAATCTAGCTGCAGAAGAGCTAGTGGACAAGAGGAATCAAAAATCAATCTGGTGCCCACAGTTGGTATCCTGTTCAGGGAAAGAAAAATTCCAGAACTGAGACTCCTTCTGGTCTAAAGGGAGGAGTTGCAATTATTTCCCCAGGTGCACAGCATACCACTTCGGCCAAGATTTCAAGAGAAGGCAAAGCTAGTTGATGGAGGCCACGAGCCAGGATTAGAGCCACTTCCCCTACCCAGGACAATATGCAGGTGGAGAAAAGTAGATGAGATAAAAGTATAATTAAATATCTTAGATATATTTAAAACTGATTGAATGAAAGACAAAATTCAATAAGATCATAGACAGGAAGCAATTGATATTGCTTGGATAAAAATGTTAACTAGTACAGGGCCAAGCACAGATTCCTGGAATATTCCATTGAAAACCTCTTTCCAACTTGGAACTGACTTGTCAATTACTAAATACATCTAACTCTACTATTGTCTCACCTCCATTCCTCCATTTTTTACACAAGAATATCATGAGATACTTCATCAAATTCCTTGCAAATATTGTATTTAAGTTAACCACAGCATTCCCTTGATCTAACAGTTTAGTAGCCCTATGAAGGGAGGAAATAAGAATAGCATGGAATGAACTGTTTTTGATGAAAGCATGCTGTCATGATAACCTCTTCCCTTTCTAGAAATTAATTAACCACTCCTTTAATAGACTGAGAATATTTGCATGAATCAAAACACCATAATTTATAGTAACACTAAATTAAAATGACCAATAATTCAGTGGATAGTGGAAGATAAATGATGAGCTTAAGTTGGTTACAGTATGTTACTGAAATGTCTTGTGCTCCAGAGTTAGGCAGGTCAACAAGGATTTATTCAACCAGTGGTTCTCAACCTTCCTAATGCCACGACCCTTTAATACTCATATGTGGGCATATCTGCATGTGGGCAGTCCCACCTCGAGATGGATAGAGGAGCAGTGTCTCCTTTCCTAAGACCATCGGAAATATGTGTTTTCCAATGGTCTTAGGCGACCCCTGTGAAAGGGTTGTTTGACCCCCAAAGGGGTTGCAACCCACAGGTTGAGAACAGCTGTATTAAACACTTACTATGCATTAAGCACTGTACTAAGTTCACGGGGTAAGAAATGAAGACAAAAACTGTCCCTGACCTGTTGGGATGGGATGCTTGACTAATTCATATGTGGAAGACAATATGCAAATGTCTAAGTACATAAATGATAAACTCAGATAAAATGGAAGATAATCTGAAAATGGACATTAGTATCCAGAGAGACATAGAATGGCCTCTTGCAAAAGGTAGAAGGTAGGATTTGAGTTGTCTTTTTTTTAGCTGAGTCTTAAAGGAAGCAAGGGAAACTAAGAGATGGAAAAAAGGAGGGAAAGCATTCCAGGCATGGGAGATAGACAGTGCAAAGAATGAAGTTGAGAGATGAAGTATGCAAAAAAAAAGAAATCAAGGATTCCCCCAAAGTAAGATGAGATTGTACTTTACTATTATATTATATTTATTATTTTCACAATTATGTATAAATAATGCAATTATATAAATTAAATTGGAACTTATCCAAGAATTTAAATTATATGCACTATTTGTTTAGTGTAATGGAATTATGTTGTGTAGAGCCTGAGCAAAACTGACAGCACTCTAAAGGGGAAAGGAAATAAATGTTGGGCCCCTGTTGGAGGAGGAAAGCAAAATCCTATGCTCCTAGGTCAAAGTCTGTCCCCAGGCACCATATGAATACTCTAAGACTGATTGGTTGGTTGTTGTCTTTCATTCTGAAAGAGGACCAAAATGACATCACTATGTTAGAGTCAAATTCCAATGTGTCCAACTATGGCTGATCACACCAATATGAGCTCTACCACAGGTCAGGCACAAATATTCCATGTGAACATTTGGGGTGGATTCTCTAAATTTGTGCATCTCAAGTTTCTTTTGAGCTATTTCAATTCTGCTTTGCTCATAGAACACAACCCCTTCTCTGATGAAGGCATGCCATGCTGGGTGTTCCTGTGCCAGTGTCTCCCATGTCACACAATCAATTCCAAAGTTCTTGAGAGAGACCTTGAGAGTGTCCTTGTATCCACCATGTGAGTGCTTGCTTTGTATGGGCAAGTGTATGTCTGGCATTCAAAGAACATGGCCAGCACATCATAGTTGCACTATCTGTGGTAGAGTTTGAGTGCTTGGTAGTTTAGTTCCAGAAAGGATCTCAGTGTCTGATATCTTCTATTGCCAGGTGATATATAGGATCTAAGATAATTCAAATGGAAGCAATTCAATTTCCTGGTGTGATGCTGGTTTCATAGGCATACAACAATGAGATTGACACAACAGCTCTGTAGACTTTCAGTTTGGTAGGCAGTCTGATATCTCTTCTCTCCCACACTTTCCATTGGAGCTTCCCAAGCACTGAGCTATCTCTGATAAAGCACATGTCATCCTCATTATCAATGCATATATACCTAGAAAGTATACTGCCAAGTTAAGGAAGTATATCTACAATATTCTGCAGTGAATATGTGAAAATGAACATGGTGGGATCCCCTGTACTCCATCACCCTGAAGGCCTCCATCATTGGGGATACTATGGTCAAAGTGCCGTTCAGTTGCCATAAGTAAGTGTTCACTGACTCTGCAGTGAATTTACTACCTTACTACCTAAGCAAATAAACTAATAAAGTTTTAGAAAATACCCAAACAACTCTTTGGAGAATAATTGCCCAATAGATTCCTCTCTATCAACTATGTGTCTCAGTCTGACACAAATAGTCTGAGCCTAATAGATCTGTGTGAAACTCATCATGGAAAGTATTAGGAACTTCTAGAAATTATCACATACTGTGAGAGTTTACATTAAAGTTAAACTTGGGAACAGCATCTATTACACAGAAAAGAAAAATAAATCAAAGTTATATTTGAGGAAAAAAAGGTAAAAGATAATACAAATCAGATTTAAACAGTAGTAGATTTATGAGGATAAGTTAAATTCTATTTTATTATATGCATAAAATGTTAATATCTTCTGATATCTTTTAGTGTATGTTAGAATTTATACCAAAGCTATTTTGTTTTGATTATTAACTAATAACCTATAAATTTAGACTCCAAGTAATAGACCTCCAAATTCTTCTTAAGCCAAATGCATTAAATGATTTTAATTTGGATATAAATTTGAGATCCCATATTTTGCTTTCACATTGGGGAGGAAAACATACTACATGGTAAAAAAAGGGGAGCTAGCCTATTCCCTAATAGTACTTGGTGAAGTTCATGGGAGACTGGACATTTGGAAATTTGTAAATGGCAACAGTGAGATTTAAACCCTGAGCCTTTGCCTCTAAATTCATTGTTCTTTCTACTGTACCTAGACTGGGATGCAAAACTCAGGTCTGGCACTTAACTATTTCCTGTTCAACTTCTGGTTTATTCCACTTCATCTCCTGAGATCTTATTTGTCTCATCTGTAAAATGAAGAGGGTAAGACAGATGGCCACTAAGATTCCTTCCAGATCTAATGATTTTATGATCCACTGGGGCCTCTACTAAGATATCTAAACCAGGAATTTCAGAACAGTTTTCTCAAATTACATGTTAAGGAAATGATGGAGTGTTTGGGTGCCTGTACTTGAACCCCAGTTTATAAAATCACATCAGTTTGCAAAATCACATTTCTCCCTAGCCTCAAATCTCCCCAGCCTCAGAGCATCATCTCTGCCCCTCCCTCTACCACTGCTCTGCCTAGCAATCATTCATGAACTGTTTATCTCCCCTTAGTATAATAACCAGCTGCACCTATGAATCCTTCACTAAAACTATCTATAAGTAACTCCCTAGCCCATTATGCACATCCTGAATCCCTTGGGACATATGTATACTCCCAACATCCATCTTGACAAACAGGACATTGATAGGTAGCCAACTGGGCACTTCTCAATCAGCACTGACCGCTAGTTGACTTGATGACATTTCAAGCCTAAAACCACACCTCCATGTAGCCCCCTCCCCCTTGGGCTATTTCCCAGTGAATTATGGGCAATATGCCTGCACAGTAGATATTAAAAGTGCATGTTCTTTTAAGTACTGACTACTCCTTAACTCCTCCCTAATCCCACCCTTACTCACCTAGTTAACACAATTGGCACAGGTTATACTGTGGATTATCCCATAAAAATTTTGACCCTACCCCTTTAAGGTTGCAGGTTCCCTAAGACCTCCTGCCTGCTGTATAGCATAACAATAAACTTTTACCAACTTGACTCAGAATGCTTGAGCCTGTGAATTCATTCCAGACTGTTCACCAAGGGACTTTGGTCATTGGGGTCCCTAAAACACCTATCCTCCCTCGTCAGAAACATTTATTATATAACTAGGAAGTGTTTTTATTTCCATTATATTATAGAAAATGCCACAATGTAGTGATGTTTGGATATTTTGCTAGTTTCATTGACTCAAAGCAAAGCAACAGTGTGGTATATCCACCAAAAAAGCTCATGTAATCTTTAGTTGTATTAAGAGGGGTGTTATATTCAGAAAGATATAGTTGATAACGCCACTGTACTCTATCCTGATCATAACAAATTGTAAATATTATATTTATTCCTCAACACCACACTTTAGGAAAGTGCCTGGAAAGGCTGGAAAGTATTCAGAAAAGCAAAATCACAATGAAAATCAAGCCGTGTGAAGATCAGTTGACAAATTTTATCCTCCAGAAGACACAATCTGGTGGGGTGAGGGTTGTCAGCAATAACCATCCTTAGGTATTTAGAAAACCATTGTGTGAAAGGAATTAAACTTCTTCAGACTGGCCCTAGAGGGCAGAACTAGGGATGTGGAAGTCACTGGAAGGAAGATCTTAGCTCATTGTAAGGGAAAACTTCCTAACTACTAGGGCTCAAAAAATAATAAGCTGTGTCTGGGGACAGTAAGTTCCAGAGTCATAGATAGGAATTTTTGTGGGTGGGGCAAGCAATATAAGACACATTCTCAGTTAGCGGCAGGCTGGAATATTGTCCCCTGGTGGAAGTTTGTGGGGGGAAGAAAGGGGAGAAAAAAAATCATGGGACACAGTGTGAAGATGGCATTAGGAAGGCTGCTGAAAGACAGGGATATAGGGGCAGTAGAAAAAGTTACCCCCATATGCTACCTGCTAATTTTCCATTTTAATGTAAGGTGGTACCAATCTCTGACCAAGTCAATTTTATTGATTGAAAGGGACAGAAACAAAGAAGGTTATTTGAGAAATACTGAAAAGGGAGATAGCTAGGTCATGAAGTTGACAGAGTGCTGGGCCTGGAATCAGGAAGACCTGAGTTCATATCCAGCCTTAGACACAGTATCTGTGTGACCTTGAGCAAGTCACTTAACATCTGCTCTCTTTAGTTTACTCAACTGCAATATTGGCATAATAACACCACCTATCTCCCACAGTTGTGAGGATCAAATGAGATAATATTTATGCAGTGCTTAGTGTAGTGTCTGATACATAGTAGGAACTATATTAATGCTTATTTCCTTCCCTCTCCCACTAATAAAACATATTCACACAAAGTTGGCCAAAGTGTCAAAATGTCATCTTTCCAGAATCTAATTTATGTATAACTGACATGATCAGACTTTGTGACAGGACCTTATGATTGAAAGCTAGGACATGTTAATATATAGAAATATTTGGTGGCTATGGAGCAACTGTATATTGCCTATTTGTGGCTCAGCGGCTTGGCTGACAGAAACATGGATTTGGGTTTCCTACCATAAGATAGAAATGAATCATTTCACAAAAAGAAAGCCTGTTTTGGAGCAATAGGGTTGGTCAAGATCAGACCTTCGAGTGGTTCTGAAAAGAGTCCTGAGGAAGATCTAACAATATACACTGACCCTGCTGCTTTGAAGAGTTAGTTAGAAGGAAGAAAAACCCAACTGTGCTCCTTGGAAGAGCAAATTGAAAAGAAATGATTCCAGCTACACCTTTTCTTGTACTGACATCTATTTTGGTCTCTGAAAGTAAAGTGTTTAAGAGGTGTCAAGCCCATAAAGCCCAGTCAAGGGACCAGAGAGGAAAATGTTTTACAAATCTCAAGCTTAGGGTCTATGTTTTTCTAAAAGTTTGATATCTCCTCCACAGTTCAGAGGATACCAGGTTGGATACACAGAAAAAAAGCCTGCCTATCAGAAAGGAGTGATGCTATCAGTGACTTACAGCAGAGTTGTTAGTTTCACTGGGCACACATCCCTTATTAATCAGTCTCCATTCTAAGTTTGTGCCTAGGCTGCCAGCAAGGGTACTATATGCATTGGTAGAGGAATATACCCCAGTTTGTGGGTAAAATGTAATATTTTTATTATTCTTACTTTGTCTTATATTTAACAGATATTTCTAATCAATAATTAATGATGTTATCTTAGCTTATGTGTTAAGTAGGAAGCACACTGATGTTGGCTCTTGTAAGCAAAAATGTTCGCCTTCACTAGGGCTATGTCTAAGACTCTGAGAGTAAGATGCAACATGGTGGCCATCCCCTGTGGAAATCTGTGAGACAACCCAGAGAGAAGGCACAGAGAAGGGTGGTGTTCAGCATAATCATAAATTACTCTTGATAACTAGGCACTGAGCTCTGTTGTTTCTACATTGAGGAAGTGCTGCAAGTACTGTCAAGACTCTTTAAATGCACTCTCAAGGAGGAAAGCCTTACTTGATCCTCCCCTGTTACTGCTCTGGTAGATTCTCCAAATGTGGAGATCTTCAAGCGGTTAATTAGAACATCATTTGTCCAAAATGTTGGAGAGAAGATTTCTGTTAAGGCAAGAGTTCGATTAACATAGGTTTCAGTTCTCAGATTTCATGATTCTGTAATGACTTTATACTACATGTGTGATATTTTCATTGATTGTGAGTTTTTTTTTTCTCTGTTAGGTAATACATATTTCCTCTGATGGTAAACTGACAGATACACAAGCCCAGAACTAAGTATCCTAAAATACATACTTTCTGTCCCTGGATGTTAGTTCTTTTCCTTGGCTTCTTCCTTAATTCCAAATCCAAGCCATCTTTCTGGTTTGTAAAACTCTGGGTCAGCTGAGTCCTACCCCAGACCATGTGTGAATATGAAGCTCCATTTCCTCCCACTCCCCACCCCTTCACTCAATCCTTCCAATCATGGTGCCTACCACATACTTTCTTTAACTTCCCAATTTCCATTTGCTCTCTTGCTACCCATTCCTCTGGAATTCATTCTCCTCTCAGGCCACGGAATTGTTTATTTCTTCTTTCCAAATCTCATCTCAAAAGTTTCCACTTTGCTCTACACTATGATTATGGCTAAGTGCTACCCACCTTCCTCTGGTCTCTGGATCTTTCTCTTGCTTCCTGACTCTTCTTGCTATTCAAATGTCAGTGTTTTTCTGTGCTCTTTGACTTCCCTGTTAACCACCTTTTTCTGGTTTCAAAAGCAAACAGAGTCAGTTACAGAAAAGCATTTCCTAATATTCCCTTTCTTTTTATGAGAAAGGTTTTGAAAATATTTTCAATGTGGAATGATACTTAGGTGACAATAAACTTAATGAGTCATTAATATTTTTGTTAATGTAAAATATAGGGTATGTTAACACTTTACTAGGCCGTCACATCCAAAGTTCTAATAGACCCAAACTAAATTAGAGACTCACACTTGCTGGTAAGGTATTCTAAGTATGAATATACCCTTCACCAGTGCTACAGCTTTGCCTTTGCATACATGGGAGAAATAGTTATATTTTTAGGAATGATGGTTCCTTCAATGGACTGCTATATATAACAGCAAGTAATCTGATTAAACTTTAATTGCTGGGCTTGTGGGATTACTTTCATCTTTCCATATTTCTAATTGTTCTAATATTCTACATGAGACTGACTTGAAAAAGGGCTTCCTAAATGGGAGACCACTTTTAAAATTCTCCCAAGAAACATTTTCCATTTTCATCTGTCATGTACATTATTGACTTTTAAAAATGATCTTGTTCAGGCTGAGTTAAGCTTGGGCCTTCCAATAAGGATATAGCCATCCTTGTGTGCATAGATCAGTTCCTTCCTTAAATACTCATCAAGCTTTTTGCTTCAAGCTACATTCAAATGCTCTGCTCTTCTTTGTCCTTGGGACAAAGATATTCTTAAAGAGTTTTGGAGAAGAAAGGCTCTCATAATTATCCTGGTTGGATTTGGCATTTGCTACATAATCTTTGATCTCAGGACGTAGTAAAGTGTCAGCCAGACCAAAGTCATTTTATATGGGGCTGAAGAGGAGAAGCTGAGGAGTTTCATGGTTAATTGATTAAAACATTCCAAAGAAGGTGGGAGATCAAAGACAGACTTGCTGGTTTTATGTTCCTCTGAAGACCCTGAAGGCCATGTTTGTGTGACACAAATGACCTAGGGCATGACAGAACAGGCGATGGTTTTATTATTTTTTAAAATAGTTGAACTAAAATTGTCTCTCTCCAAGCTATGCCATCAACCATAGAGGCCCTGTGCTTCCAAAAGAACTCGATGCTTTGGGACAGGTTGCATTTTCTTTGCCACGTAATATGTGTCCTCCATTTTGGATACGCCTCAATTAAGGCCACAAGTAATTGGACCCTGCTGAGATGCCATAAACTCTCTCTCTCTGCCAAACCCAATGAAATCAACTCCATGATGTTACTGGAAGGCAGAGACCACAACTTGCCTTTATTTTTTTCTGAAAATATGGTCAATGAAAGGACAGTAAAGTTCACAGGCCCTCCCTGTGACTGGAAGAAAGAAGAGTTTGGGAAAAATTCAGTCCCCAAACTGAACCTAGAGAAGGAATTGGGGAGTCATTATAGGATCATGAAAACATAGACATAGTGCTGGAAAGGACATTGTAAGCAATCCAATCCAACCTTCCCCATTTGGCAGATGAGAAAACTGAGGCCCAAGGGGATCACATTACTTGTTTAGGGTGGGGTGCCCCATGAGACTTCAGCAAAAGTTAAAGGTACTGCATTGAAGCTAAAAGACAGAGACATAAATTTAAAAGACTAAGAGGAAAGTCTTCTGGTGGAAATTAGACTTTTCCTACCCTAGAAAGACTGGGAGGCATAAATATTCTAATTACTTATGAAGAAACCAATTGGATAAGGAATGTTTCTAGAGGGCATTGACAGAATTCGTCCCTTTGTCTGAGCCACTCTGCTACAGAAGATCTCCAAAGGAATGGGTGACATAAAAACAACTGACCACCCTAAGGTTATGTAAAATGGATTATGGAGGAAAGGTACTTTAGAGGAGGAAGAACAGGTTGAAAAACTAAGGGTCCCAATACCCTAGCAGCTGAAGATAGTACTATATATCCAACCACCACCACCCTGCCTAGGGAATAATTGAATGTGGGAAAAAAAGAGTGTAGTGTCATTCTGAGAGAGTCCTGGAAATCAACAGACTGACCTGTTAGGCTTATGTGCCCTGCCCTGAGAAAAGCACAGTGGTTGAGTAACCTATCTGGCCTCGTTCAGCAGAAGTTGAGTCTGATGAAGAGACGTTACAGCCACTGAAGGACCTGCTCCATCCAGAACATATAACAGGTTCACCTTTCCAGACACTGACTGCTCCAACAGAGACATTGTATTGAGAAGCAGTGGGAGATAATATTTATAAAGTGCTTTGGAAACCTGAGAATGCTATCTAAATGCTAACTATCAGTAGTAGTAGTAATGGTAGCAGTGGTGGTGGTGCTGGTAATAACAGGAGTAGTTGTAGTACTGGTATATTGAAAAGTAGTGAGATAGGTTGGGGTTAGAATATGGGGGTCCTGAAAGCTAGGGATGATATCTATCAAGCACAAAGAGGGTTACTTTAACAAATAAACATATTAATACCAGAACATTATTCATTCTGTGGCACATTATTTGTTTTTTCATAGTCAAGTTCCATTTTCAAACCTTTGGTGCCGAAGTCTTTTCCTAGCTCTGCTTAAGATCACACATCACTAGCAGAATACAGTGAAACTTCTACTAATTATTACCTATTGATCTTTCGCTCCCCTCTCCTGCTAGTTTTTCTCCAGAAAATAATGATCTTCCTGCCATTCCAACATCTTCCCATCAACATTAATATATATCCAGTCAGTTTGATGCCACAGAGGATAGTTAGGACAGTTAGCGTGGAGTAGGTTAGGACAGCTGGGTAACTCAGAAAAAGCCTCCTAAAAGCCAGAGACTTCTCTTCTGGGAAGAGGCTTTCTTACATCAACAAAGAAAGGGAAAGCTGAGATGATTATTTGACCTGCTAGGCATTTAAAGGCTTGCACAATCTGATTCTCACCTAACCTTTCCAGTGCTATTTCATCATTCCTACCATTTTTCTACCCTCTGTTCCAGGCAAACTGGTGTCCATTCATCTTCTGCCTCTGGACTCTCCTGTGGAGAAGATACTTTCTTCCTACCATTTTTAAGGATTCTCTGTTCCTTCCAAGCACAGCTCAGGTGCTATCTCTTATAAGATTTTTCCTGGGAGGCAGAGCCAAGATGGCCACATAGAAGCAACAAGTTTCCACAGCTCCCACATAGCCACCTAAAATACCCATAATATAGGATTCTAAACAATTTTTAAGGCTCCAAAACTCACAAAAATACTCCTCCCACTGAAGGGAGCTAGGCAGGAAGGGTTCATCACGGCATGCTGGAAGCCGAAACCAGCCCAGACTGAAACCGTGGCTTGGCCTCAGGGCAGCCAGGAGGAGCCACAGCCAGAGCCTTCAGGAGAGTCGATCAGTGGCAGCTGTGGCAGTTTCCAGAATTATCAAGCCATAAGAAACAAGGACTAAGTGAAAGGTCAGTGGAACTCAGCTAAATTTGGGGAAGAAAAGCTGTCTGGTCAAACTGCCTCCAGGGCAAGAAAGCAGCAGAAGCAGTGGCCCTGCTGCCACCTCCAGGTGGCTGCTTCAGAGCTCCCGGCCTGCAGACTGCAAGGGGGCCAAGCAATCGTGCAGAGGCTAAGTGCTCTTGTGTTCAGAGGCCTGATCCAGATCGTGCTCTTGGGTGGTGGTTCTGGGGTACGTTTTCAGTGAGTCAAAGCTGGTGGAGGCTGCAAAAAACCAGCAGCCTCCTAATAGCTCCAGCAGCTGCAAAACCCCCAGCAAACTGGGACAGAGCTTTCCCCTCTGGAAGCAGAGTTCCACAGAGCTAAAAAACCAAGTAATTGACTGGCAACATGATCAGGCAAAGGAAGCAAAGTAAGAACAGCCATCCAACTTTAGATTCCTTCTTTGGGGACAAAAAGGATCGAAGCATGGAGTGGGCAGAAGACAACATGGTCAGAACTCTGACACCAAAAGCTTCCAAGAAACATGAAGACTTCCTAAAAGCCATAGATCAGCTTAAGAAGGACTTTAAAAACCAAATAAGAGAAGTGGAGGAAAAACTGGGAAGAGAAATGAGAATGATGCAAGAAAATTGTGAAACGAGGGTCAACAACCTGACTGAAGAAAATAACGCCTTAAAAAATAGATTAACTCAAATGGCAAAAGAGGCCTAAAAGGCCAATGAGGAGAAGAATGCCTTAAAAAGTCGCCTTTGCCAGATGGAGAAAGAATCTCAAAAACTTTCTGAAGAGAATAATTCCTTCAGAATTAGAGTGGAGCAAATAAAAGCAAATGACTTTATGAGAAATCAAGATACTATTAAATAGACCCAAACAAATGAAAAAAATAGAAGGCAATGTGAAATATCTCCTTGAAGAAAACCACTGACCTGGAAAATAGATCCAGGAGAGACAATTTAAAAATTATTGGACTACCTGAAAGCCATGATCAAAAAAAGAACTTAGAAAGCAACCTTCAAGAAATTCTCAAGGAAAATTGCCCTGATATTTTAGAACGAAAGGGCAAAATAGAACTTCAAAGAATTCATCAATCACCTCTTGAAAAAGATCCCCAAGGGGGTGGAGCCAAGATGGTGGCATAGGAGCAGCAAAGTATCACAGCTCCCACATAGCCACTTCAAAATACCCATAAAATATGACTCTAAACAAATTCTAGAACTCTAAAATGCACACAAATATACTTTCCACTAAAGGCAGCTAGGCTGGGAGGCACCATCTCAGGGCTGGAAGCCAGAACCAGCCCAGCCTGAAACGGCACCTTGGCCCTGGGGGCAGCTGGACAAGCTGAGCTGCAGCTGGAGCAACAGAAGAGCGGATCTGCAGCAGCTGTGGCAGTTTCCAGAATTATGAAGCCAGAAAGGAAAAAAAAAAAAGGACTAAGTGAAAGGTAAGTGGAACTCAGCTAAAATTGGGGGAGAAAAGCAGGTACAGCCAAACCACCTCCAGGGCAAGGAGGCAGCAGAAGTGGAGGTCCTGCACCCGCCTCCACATTGCCGCTTTGGAGCTCCCAGCCTGCAGAATGCAGGGAGGCCAAGTGATCATTCAGAAGCCAAGTACTCTCGTGTTGAGCGGCCTGGATCAGGATTGTGGTCTTGGGTGGTGGTCCTGGGGTCTCTTTTCAGTGAGCCAGAGCTGGGGAGGGCCCCAGCAGCCTCCTAAAAGCTCTGCAGCGATTTGGGACAGAGCCTTCCCCTCTGGAAGCAGAGCTCCACAGAGCTAAAAAATCTCTGATTGGCCAGCCATGAATAAGCATAGACAGCAAAGTAAGAACAGCAACCAAACCCTAGATTCCTTCTTTGGGGAAAAGAAGGATCAAAGCAGGGAACAGAAGGAAGACAACATGGTCAGAACTCCCACACCAAAAGCTTCCAAGAAACATGAAGATTACCTAAAGGCTAGAGAACAGCTGAAGAAGGATTTTGAAAACCAAATGAGAGAAGTGGAAGAAAAATTGGAAAGAGAAATAAGAATGATGAAAGAAAATAATGAAAAGAGAGTCAACAACCTGACCGAAGAAATTAACAACTTAAAAAATGGATTAACTCAAATGACAAAAGAGGCCCAAAAAGCCAATGAGGAGAAGAATGCCTTAAAAAGTAGAATTTGCCAGATGGAAAAAGAATCTCAAAAGCATTCTGAAGAGAATAATTCCTTCAAAATTAGCGTGGAGCAAATGGAAGCAAATGACTTTATGAGAAATCAAGATACTATCAAACAGATTCAAACAAATGAAAAAAATAGAAGGCAATGTGAAATATCTCCTTGAAAAAACCACTGACCTGGAAAACAGATCCAGGAGAGACAATTTAAAAATTATTG
>JAQQSU010009649.1:0-12636 GCA_028627135.1 Pseudochirops cupreus | reverse complement strand
AGGGACAGGGTAGAGAATAGAACGGGGGGGGTAGGATAGGAAGGAGGGACATATAATCAATCTCTCACAATATGCCCACTGTGGAGAGGTTCTGTGTAATTACACATGTACAGCCTGTATTTAATTGCTTGTCCTTCCAGTGGGGGTGGGTGATGAGGGAGGAAGAGAAAGAATCTAGAATTTAAAGGTCTATGATCAAATGTTAAAATATATATATACATATATACAATTGTTATTATTAATATTATTAACTACATCCAACTGGGACTTAAGATACACAGGCACTGTGGTAGGGAGATCCATCCTGCCCTATCGGAAAGTCAGAGGAGTGATGGGGGAGGACATAGAGAATAGATTGGGGGAGGGGTTATACAATGGGATGACTGTTTTGGGGTGGTGGGTAGGGGAAAGATGGGGAGAAAATTTGTAACTCAAAATCTCGTAGATATGAATGATGTAAACTAAAATAAATAAAAGTTAAAAAAAGGAAAAAAATTATTTTTTACACCACTCAAGTGATTAACAAAAAGTCTTTACTGTTCTCTATTTCATTCATAGAACAGGTATTTTTCAAATGGGAAAACATGTCAAAATTAATTTTTTTTGTAAATTATTATTCATATCCCTATTTTTTTATGAGTGCAGTCACTTTATATTTCTGGATCAGAGAATGAATTTGAGGACATTGCGCTGATTTATTTACATTCATGATCTTTTCAAAGATATTCACAAAAGCAGAAAACTGGGGAAAATTTTTTTTGTAAGTTTCTCTGATGAAGTCCTCATTTCTCGTATTTGTAGAGAATTGAGTCAGATTTATAAGAATATGAATCATTCCTCCATTCATAAATGATCCCAGGACCAAACAGGCAGTTTTTAGATAAAAAAATAAAAGCTTTCTATAGTCATATGATAAATACTCTAAATCACTATTGATTAGAGAAATGCAAATTCAAACAACTCTGAGGTACCACTTCACACTTATCAGATTGACAGAAAATGAAAATGACAAATGTTGGAGGAGATCTGGAAAAATTGAAACACTAATGCACTGTTGGTGGAACTGTGAACTGATTTCATACATACATAAACTGATATTCTGGAAAACTATGTCCAAATGGCTATAAAACTGTGTATACCCTTTGGTTCAGAAATAGCACTGCTGGGTCTGTACATCAAAGAGATTTTTTAAAATGAAAAAGGGCTTATTTGTACAAAAATATTTATAGGAGCCCTTTTTGTAGTGGCAAAGAATAGAAAATTGAGGGGATGCCCCTCAATTGGGGAATGGTTGAACAATTTGTGGCGTATGATTGTGATGGAATACTATTGTGTTATAAGAAATGATGAGCATGATGCTTTCAGAAAAACCTGTGAAGACTTACATGAGCTGATGTAAAATGAAATGATCTGAAGCAGAACATTTTACACAGTAACAGCAGTATTATACAATGACCAGTGGTGAACTAGCTATTCTCAGCAATACATAAATCTAAAATAGTTCCAGTTTCCAAATGAAAAATGCTATCCACCTCCAGGGAAAGAACTGATGCTCTGAATGGAAATGTTCTGAATGGAAAGTCTTAATGGAGATTGAAGCATTCTATTTTTGACTTTTTGTGTGTGTATGGTTTTCTTGGTCTCTGTTTTCTTTCACCACATGATTAATATGGAAATATCAAATTGTTTACTTTCTTAGAGAGGGAGAAAGGAGGAAGGAAGGAAGGAGAAAATTTGGAACTCAAAAAAAATGTAATAGGAAAAAATAAAACATTAAAAACAAGTGTCCAATAAGTATTTGCTTTTTAGGAAGAGATTTTTGTTATCAAATGAATTTGCTTCATCTCTGTTGTGAAAAACAGCAATTTCTTCTTTTGGCTCAGAAATCCCTTAAAGTTCTTTGGCATGAGAAAGACAGGGTGCTTCACAATGACATGTCCTCTGTCCCCTACATAATCACACAATTTTACAAAAAGCTTTCCTTTTAATGGATTGGGTTTGTTTGTTTTATATAAGCATGGTTACTTTTAAAACAACTTGAAAAACTGTGTGTCTGTCTGTCTAGCTACTTATTTATCTATCTCTCTATATAATCTGTCTTCTTACTCAAATTTCTTAATATGAGTCATTGTATAGGCAGCATGCAATGTCTCCAAATTGCACGAAGTGCCACATTTTTAACCTGTGCTTCTTTTGTCCTAATAGTAATGTGATTCCATCTGTGTAGAGTTCAATAAATTTGCCCTCATTGTAACATTTCCATGAAAAAAATTCTTCCACTTTGTTAAAAGAAAGTCCACTTGATGTAGTGGCACCATTAATATGTTTGCAAAGTAGCAAGAAAACTTTTCCTACTAACATTTTTTTGTTAATTTTTATTTTCAGTTCCAAATTCTCTCCCTTTCTCTACTTCAAGTATCAACAACATTTGCTCTCATATTGTTTCAGTTCTGTCTGACCCTTCCTGACCTCATTTGGGGTTTTCTTAGCAAAGATACTGGAATGGCTTGCCATTTCCTTCTCCAGCTCCTTTTACAGATGAGGAAACTGAGGCAAACAGGGTGACTTGCTCAGGGTGTGTCTGAGGTTGAATTTGAGCTCAGGTCCTCCTGACTCCTCACTGGCATTGTATCCACTGTACCACCTAGCTGCCCTTTCATGGCATAGCATATATATGGTCATCAAATGAACATTTTAACTCAAAATGAACATTTTAACTCAAAATACAAAAAAGAGAGATTTTGCATTTTCAGGTAATTGATTTCAAAAGGCATATTGGCAATTCTGTTTATCATATTATCTATTAAGTATAAACATTCAAATATGCTTTGTGTAGATTCACTGAGCTTCCTTTCAACCATATTGTATAATATTCGGTAAGTCACAACCCCCCTGCCTCTCATTTTTTTTATATGTAAATAAATGAGAATGGGATTGGCCAGACAGCCTCTGAGGGTCCCTTCCATCCCTAAATCTATTATACTATATCAATAGCTACAGGGAGCGTCAACATTTATTCTGTCTAATGAGACTTTATACACTTAGTAATTATGTAAGCAATTTAATATTGCAGACATGGTTTTTGAAAAAGTTTGGGTTTTTGGTATTACAAGCATATAATTTCCTCTGGCAAGATTCTTTTGTCTGATGAAAGTATTCTGTATATACTTTCATGAAATTGTTAATTTGTCAGGTTTCATGCTATCTCTAGCTAAAGCATTTTTATAAAGTAAACAGTGATATTTCCTCTTACTGATTGTGAAGCTCATAAATACAGTATATCATATTTTCTGGACTTTGGCATTTTACTTTGTGTTTCTGCATTTCTTAAACAAATAAACTGTTTCCATTGTTTTTGTACTACTTTCAGTGGTACAAGAGGATTTTCTCTATAAATCAGCTATATTTTTACCCTTCAGAAAGGGATATTATTTTATTTAAAATTAGAACAATAATAATTTAAGGCAGTTAAGCTGTTTAATGGTTGGAAATTTCAAATGATTATATATAATTGTTCTTGAATTACTTTAATAATTTTTCAAGATGCAGATTTTCTTAGAAACCAGTTTACTGTATTTTGTTTACCAAAATAAATGACCTTGAAAAATCTAACCAAAAATGCAGCACATTCAATTTCCAAAGAAAGACTGTTTAGGAAGTGGAGCCAAGATGGTGGAGTAAAGGTAGGGACTTGCCTGAGTTTGCCCCCAAACCCCTCCAAATACCTTTAAGAGATGACTCTAAACAAATTCTAGAGTAGCAGAACCCCAAAAAAGACAGAGTGAAACAGATTTCCAGCCCAAGACAACCTGTAAGGTTGACAGGAAAGGTCTGTTGCACCATGATGAGAGAGGAGTGCAGTTCAGTGCTGGCCATGCCATTGCAGACTGGGCCCTATAAACCTGGAGCAGCCTTGGGGTAACCGAATCACTGGCAGCAGTGGTGGTTTCCAGACTTCTCAGCCCACAGATGCCAAAGATAACTTAGAAGGTCAGCTGGAAAGGCCTGTTGGACTTGGGTGAGAGAGAAGCACAGTCTAGTGCAGGCCATGCTAGGACAGCCCTGGCCCCAGCAAACCAGGAGCAGGCCTTGGGAGTGACTGAATCAGCAGCTGCTTCCAGAACTCTCAGCTCACAGGTGATAAGAGGATTGAACGACTGGTCAGAAGATTACAAGGGTCTCTTTGCTAGCACTGAGGCAGGACTCTGTTGCTTTGCTCATACTTGGATCAGGGTTGCAGTCCAGGCTGGCAGTCCTGGGGCAAGAAAGAGCGCTGACACAAGAGAGTTTATGGCAGCAGTGGAACGGGGACCCTGCTCACAGTTCCAGGGCAGAAGAGTGCTTGTGGCAGATCACAGATTGGAGCACAGGCCAGCAGAGGAGTAAACACCTCTCCTTAGATCATACTGATGGGCCTGAATTTTCCACATTTCAGCAGCCCAGATCAATGAGGTCTCCTGGCATCTGGAGATCAGTGATGCCCTGAGGCATCTGGCCCATCCCAGCCCACTTAGATACTCAATAGTCCTTTTAATAGTCCTTTCACTGTGGCTCTCAGACCTACCTCAGACCACTTAATTCCTTTCACTGGGCCACCCCAGGGTATCACTCCTTGATCCCATCCAAATCTTCTCACAGTCTGTTTTTTTGTATATAAGTATTAATCTCACCCTCATCAAACTGCAATTTCACTAGGAATTTTGCCTGCCCCAATTGGTGTTACAATAAACCTCATTACTTTAACTGAATGAAGGCTTGAAGGCTTGAATTCTTTCCAGGCAGATTTGCCCTATACCCTGACATTTTGGGGTTTCCAGAAACCCCAAACCACATCAATACCACCTTGGAAGAACTGAAAACTTACAGGTCCCTAGAAGTATCTCTGAAAACAGCTGCACAAAAACCCTGATGCTTCAATTAGCCCTGCACCCTGGAAACAGAACCCTACCTTAACAGAAGTTAAAAAGTCAAGTAATAGGTTGGGTAGATGAATGTCAATGAGAAAAAAAACCCCAAAAACCTCTGACTATAGAAATTTACTTTGGTGACAAGGAAGATCAAAACATACATTAAGAATAAGACAACAGAGTAAAAGTTCTTACATTCAAAGCCTCAAAGAAAAATATGAATTGGTCTCAGGCCATGGAAGAGCTCAAAAAGGATTTTGAAAATCAAGTAAGAGAAGTAGAGGAAAAATTGGGAACAGAAATGAAAGTCATACAAGAAAATAATAGAAAACGAGTCAGCAGGTAGGATGATGGAAGGGAGGGCAGGGTGGTGGGGAGGGTTGATGGAAGTGCACACTTCTGTAGAGAGACAGGGACAGGGGCAGGGTAGAGAGTGGAACAGCGGGCGGGGGTGGGGGATGTGGATAGGAAGGAGGGACACGTAATCAGTCTCTCACAATGTGCCCACTGTGGAAAGGTTCTGCGTAATTACAAATGTACAGCCTGTATTTGATTGCTTATCCTTCCAGTGGGGGTGGGTGATGAAGGAGGATGAGAAAGAATCTAGAACTTAAAGCTCTATAATCAAATGTTAAAAATATATATGTATGTGTATATATATATATATATATATATATATATACACACATATATATATACAATTATTATTACTATTATCATTAACTACATCCAACTGGAACTTAAGATTCACAGGCACTGTGTAAGGGAGATTCATCCTGCCCTATCAGAAAGTTAGAGGAGTGATGGGGGAGGACATAGGAGAGATTAGATTGGGGGAGGGGTCATATAAGGGGATGGCTGTTTTGAGAGGGGGGTAGGGGAAAGATGGGGAGAAAATTTGTAACTCAAAATCTCATGGAAATGAATGATGTAAACTAAAATAAATAAAATAAAATATTAAAAAAAATAAAATTAGGAAGTTGAACACAAGAAAAAAAATAAAATAAAAAAAAGAAAATGAGTCAGCAGTTTGGTAAAGGATACACAAAAAATACTGAAGAAAATATCACCTCAAAACAGACCAGACCCAATGGCAAAAGAGGTCCAAAAAATCAATGAAGAGAAGAATGCCTTAAAAAGCAGAACTAGCCAAATGGAAAAGGAAGTCCAAAAGCTCAATGAAGAAAATAATTCCTTAAAAATTAGAATGGAGCAAATGGAAGCTAATGTCTTTATGAGAATTCAAGAAATCATAAAACAAAACCAAAAGAATGAAAAAATAGAAGACAATATGCAACATCTAATTAGGAAAACAACTGATCTGGAAAGTAGATCCAGGAGAGGTAATTTAAAAATTGTTGGACTACCTGAAAGCTATGATCAAAAAAAAGATCCTAGACATCACCTTTCAAGAAATTACTATGGGACAGCTAGATGATGTAATGAATAGAGCACTGGCCCTGGAGTCAGGAGGACCTGAGTTCAAATCTGGCCTCAGACACTTGACACACTTGCTAGCTGTGTGACCTTGGGCAAGTCACTTAACCCCAATTGCCTTGCCTTCCCCCCTCCAAAAAAAAAAAAAAGAAATTACCAAGGAAAACTACTCAGATATTCAAGAACCAGAGGATAGAATAGAAATGGAAAGACTACATTGATCACCTCATAAAAGAAATCCCTAAATGAAAACTCCCAGGAATATTATAGCCAAATTCCAGAGTTCCCAGGTCAAGGAGAAAATATTGGAAGCAGCCAGAAAGAAACAATTCAACTATTGTGTAGCCACAATCAGGTTAACACTAGACTTAGCAGCTTCTACACCCCAAAGAATTGGAGAGTTTGGAATATGATATTCCAGAGGGCAAAGGAGCTAGGATTACAACCAAGAATCACCTATCCAGCAAAATTGAGTATAATCTATGAGGGAAAATGATGGATACTTAATGAGATAAAAGAATTTTAAGCATTCTGGAAAAAAGACCAGTACTAAAGAGAAAATTTGATTCTCAAATACAAGATTCAAGAGAAGCATGAAAAGGTAAACAGAAAAAAGAAATCATAAGGGACTTATTAAACTGTTTACATTCATACATGGAAAGATGACATTTGTAACTCATAAAATCTTTTTCTTTATTAGGGTAGCTAGAAAGAGTATACATAGACAGAGGGCACAGCTGTGAGTTGAATATGAAGGGATGATATCTAAAAAATAAAATTAAGGGGAGAGAGAGGGATGTACTGGAAGAAAGAGAATGGAAGAGGTAGAGTGGGGGTAAATTATCTCACATAAAAGAGGCAAGGGAAAGCTTTTACAGTGGAGGGGAGGCAAGAGGTAAGATGGAGTGAGTGAACCTTACTCTCATCAGAATTGGCTCAAAGAGGGAATAACATACACATTCAATTGAGTATGGAAATCTGTCTTACCTTAGAGTAGGGTGGAAGGGGATAAGAGAAACAGGGGTGATAGAAGGGAGAGCAAGTTGGGAGAAGGGATATTCAGAAGTAAAACACTTTTGAGGAGGGACAGGGTGAAAGGAGAAAGAGAATAGAATAAACAGGTGCAGGGGAATAGGATGGATGGAAATATAGTTAGTCTTTCACTACATGACTATTATGGAAGTGTTTTGCATGACTACATACATATAGCCTATATCAAATTGCTTGCCTTCTCAGTGAGGAGTGATGGGGAGAGAGGAAGGGAGAGAATTTGGAACTCAGTTTTAAAAATGAATGTTAAAATTGTTTTTACATGTAATTGGGGAAGAATAAAATACTAAATTTTTTCCCTAAAGATTGTATAGGCGCTGCTAGGTGGCACAGTGAATAGAGTACCAGCCCTGGAGGGGCCCCAGGAGCACCTGAGTTCAAATTTGGCCTCAGACACTTAACACAAAAAACTAGCCATGTGACCTTGGACAAGTCACTTAACCCCAATTGCCCTACCTTCCCCCCTCCAAAAAAAAAAAGCAAAAAAAATTTTTTTTTTAAAAGATTGTTTAGCTTGGAGTTCACAAACTTCACCTTTGAGAAAGTGGGGAGATGGCATAGTTTCTCTTATTACAAGCGTTCCCCACCTGTTGGTGATGGTAGCAAATCTCTTCCCTCTAAGTCAAGATTCCATTGCTGACTCAAATTTAACCTGAATTTGTGAATACTGCATTAAATATTCATGGTTCTTGTGTTCACTGTCAGTTGAAGTGAATTTGCTGCACCAGTCTTGCTACTTTTGATTTTGATTTGAACTTTGTTTTAATTAAAAGGAATGCAGAAATTGTACTAGAAAATATCCATTAATTTTGACCATTGCTTCGCACATTTCCTGAATCTTGAACTTGCATTCCCCGCCTCCCACTCCCAATTCTATACTTCCCTACCTCACAGTTTGGAAAACTTTGGGCTAAGTTATTATTATTATTTTACTAAAGCTAATAACATTTCAGAAATGCAAATATTTCATAGTATATAATTTTATTCTTTATTTTGTTTGTATGTAGTATACAGCATTTCTCTAGGTATTGCCCCAATTACAATTATTAAGAAATATTGTAAGGGCTATCATTAGGAAAATATATGAATGAAAGAAGACAATCAGAGCAAGGGACAACAGATTAATAGTCAAAATATTGCACTGATATATGAAATCTAAAAATAACCAGAGAAAGTCTTCTAACACATGGGGTTATTATTGTTTGTTCTTTGCTCTTGAAGAGGACTAATGACATCACAAGAGGTAATGTTTTGACTTGCTCGTAGATTGGACTTAAGTGAGGCAGAGTGGAGACAAAAGTCAAGATGACTGGTGATGATGGCCTGGGATGCAGTGGATGAACTCGGCATCTTTGATACCTGACCAAGGTCTAAGCACTTCACAACCTGCACTGCCTGCGTGGCCTTTGGGACAACTCGTCTGCCCATTCTACTGGAGGAAGTATTCACATACTTGGGGTAGACAGATATCCTCCTAATTCACTGATGGATTTGTGGTCTGTCAGTTACCCTCAAACTGGTTTAGCTCATCTGCTGAGATGGTTTTATTGGGGTGTGGCCACTGCACATGCTACAATTTCTTGGAGCCACAGGTGAGAGTTGGGTGAAGGTGAACACCAAAGGTGAACAGGCAGCCCTGAAAAGTGATGAGCAAGCCCTCACACCAGAGGTGCCAATCCTCCCTGAACACCCCCATACACTACGATTATACTGGTCAGACTTACCTAAATCAATACCATATTTTTATCAGATGTTTTTATCCTATGAATAGCTTTTGGATATATGCTTTATTTCTACTCCTTTAAGAGGGGTGTAGCTATCAGCCAAGAAGCCCTTTTAAGTCCTGACAGCTTAGAGTCTGAAAAAAACCCAAAGGACCAACACAAGAGTTAGCATATGAGGTCAGAAGTAACAGCCCCTTAGGTTCTAATTCATGATTCTATAACATCCACGATATGGACAGTTTTATCAGTGACTGTAGAGACTTTATTAAGCATTACATTTAAGTATAATTGCTACGGTTAAATATTCCATTTGTGATATGTGTACATATACTAAAAAGCCAATTCAATTGTTTAGCTTGTTGAGATTTGATTACTAAAAGAGTGATGTTTTACTATGTGAAAATGCAAAAGTTTCTCTCTCTGTAGATAAGTACCAGAGATAGCACCAAATTGTAGAGAAGCTTGAAATACATTCATTGTGCAAATAGCAAAAGGAAAAGGAGACATTAAATTTTTTTATTGGGCAACCATACTTTTGAGATGCCTCCAAGTACCAGGTGATAATATTATCATGCACTTTTTAAGTTTCATCTCTCTAGTAATTTTCATTATGATTTTAATTAATAATAATAAACAAATAAAAGCTACTTTAATTCTTCACTTCTTATTTTTCTCATTTTCTCAATGAGGGTGGGGGGAAGTGAGAGGAAGAGAAGGTAGAGCTTCATGAAAATGGAATGTTATCCCTCTTCCAAAGCTCTTGCTACAGGACTGTTTCCTTATTAGTGGAGATGGACATCCTATCCTGCATGAGGAACAGAGAAGAGTTGGTGAGAGACAGTTCCAGTTCTCAGCAATCTCCCCTTTGGGACAGGTCAGGCTTCAAGTTTTCTAAGAGAATCCAGTCAGCTTGGAGAGAGAAGAAAGATGATAATCACCTTTCAGGTTGCTGAAGGAAAAGACTCTGGGAAGACATGAAAGAAAGTAGTCTCCATTATGTGTCTATTCTGAGATTTCCACTCTAGAAATTTCAGAAGGTTTTTCCTTGTATGAGATTCAGGACACTCTCTCTTTGTTGAGCTGTTACTTTACTCTCAATGGAAGACCTCCTTCACTTTATGTTGTCTGGCATATAATCTCATATGTATAACTTCTCTGATTTCTGTTTTTCTACCAATTTGGATAAATGGATTTCTTTGCTATTCACTACGTGTATTCATTGTGCTACTGATATTTGGTGGGAATGGGGTCAAGCCTTGCATATAGAGTTTGGAGTTCTTTCTCCCAAAATGACAAAGCAAATAAAAGTTAGCTAGAATCTAATCATGTCCCCTAGACAAACTACACAGACACACACACAGACACACACATGTATATACATATGTACAAATATGTGTGTGTGTGTGTGTGTGTGTGTGTGTGTGTGTGTGTGTGTTGTGTGTGTATTCTGCTCCAGTAACCCTCTCTCTGAGGACAGCAGAGTGGCCTTTGAACCCACCACTCCTACCTCCCCTGTTGGAAGTAATGAAAACTTCCCTTGGAGAAGGCTAGAGAAGAGGCTAGAAATATTATTCTGCCTCCCTTTCAACTATATAAGGGCAGCATCCTCACCATGTGTGGGCCTCTCTTCTCTTACAAAAATAAAATTTAATCAAAAAAATATTTCAATAGAGTATTTAGTCCTTCCATTCAATCACAACTCATCTATATTTTCTCATCCTGGGCAATTCTTGTCCATGTTCTCCCAAATATCCTCCTCAGAAGTTCGACCCAGTGTACCAGTTGTTTTGACCTTTTTCTTGCCATAGGACTTCAGTAACTGTGGAAGAGAGAGTGAGGCTGATGACTTTGTGTAGCTCTACCTTGCTTTATCCAATTAATGCACAAAGCAAGACATCACCCTATGGTATCATTGGTACTCTTTGAAAACAAAGGAGGAACAACAAAATGGAGACAAAATATGTCTAGTATATGATGATTTAATCAGTGAAGAGCAGTTTCACTAGTTGAGGCAGTTAGGTGGTGCAGGGGATAGGATAGAGCACTGGGCCTAGAGTCAGGAAGACTCATCTATCTTCCTGAGTTCAGATCTGGTCCAAGACACCTACTAACTGTGTGACCCTGGGAAAATCACTTAACCCTGTTTGCCCCAGTTTCCTCATTTTTAAAATGAGTTGGAAAAAAAAAAGACTAGGGGGTGGCTAGGTGGCGCAGTGAATAGAGCCCTGGGGTCAGGAGGATCTGAGTTCAAAAATCCGGCCTCAGACACTCACACACAAAAAACTATCTTTGTGACCTTGGACAAGTCACTTAACCCCAATTACCCTACATTCCCTCCAAAAAAGCAATAAAATAAAATAAAATGAGTTGGAGAAGGAAATAGCAAACCATTCCAGTATCTTTGTTAAGAAAACCCCAAAATGGGGCTACAAAGAGTTGAACACAACTGAGCCAGAGTTTACAAAGTTGATATGCAAGAAGCAAAAAATCCTTTTAAGATCATAAAGGGAAAGAGATCCTGATGCTCAATCCTGAATTTTAATTGGCTGCTTGAAGAATTTTCTTCTCCGTGATTTTCATCCATCGTCATCATTCAACCTTTACACATATTGAACATGCACTCAATATAGAAGATATCTTTTGGGGAACAAAAAGATGAGAAACAATTTAGCCTGTGTACCACAGGAGTGTACCATCTATTAGGAGGGTTACGACATGTGCACAAATAACTATAATCCTTAGCTATGAGTGCCCAGGAGATAAGACAATGACATTAGAAATTTAATAATAATAATTTTTTTTTGATATCCTTAGTTTTTATATAACTTCCTATACCCTTCCACTTCCAAGAAGCCAAACTGCATTAACAAAGAACTCTTTTTATTTTTTCATTTATTTATTTTTAGATCTCAACTTTATTTATTTTTTAAATTTAATTGACTTGTTTATTTACTTTTAGTTTACAAGATTCAGTTCCACAATCCCTTGAGTTTCAAGTTTTCTCCCCCCCACCCATGGCGGCTTGCAATCAAATATAGGATCTGTAGATACTTTCACACTGGACATTAGTCTGGTTGTATGGAAGGGTTGTAACCGATGGAGTGAACAGTGGCAAAGAGGAAACAAAACCAAACATGGAAAAGAATGATAGCATGTAGATTGCTTCAGTCTCCATTTAAACTCTGTTCTTTCTAGATCTTTCTCTGAATGTAGACATCTCCTTCCATCCTGAGACTTGTAGAGTTGTCTTATAACTGTGCGTTGCTGAGAAGAGTCCAGTTCATCAAGGTTGGTCATCACACATACGATGTGTCTGTGATTGTGTATAAATTTTTTCTGGTTCTGCTCTTCTCACTTAGCATCAGTTTGTAGAAGCCTCTCCAGGTAAATATGAAGTCCATCTCCTCCCCATTTCTTATAGCACAAAATAGTATTCCATTACATTCATATACCACAACATGTTTATCCATTCCCCAATTGATGGGCATCCCCTTAATTTCCAGTTTTTTGCCACCACA
>JAQQSU010009648.1:0-12636 GCA_028627135.1 Pseudochirops cupreus | reverse complement strand
GGTAAGATGCCCAGTTTAGAGTTTGTGTCATTCCTTCCCTAAGCCAAATTCCGTGAGAGTAAGGTTGACTCTTTACCTTTTGCCTTCCTCTTTTCCCCCTCTATTGTAACAATTCTCTCTTGCCTCTTCCATGCTCAACCCTAAAGGGAGTTTTATTAATGCAAAAGCATGTGGGTAATGAGATTAAGCAAAGAGCTAAACAAAGGCCTTGTTATATGAAAAGGACCAGACTTATATACACAAGAAACTATACAGCCTGTAGGATGATGACATATTTTTAGAGTTTCTAATAGGGATTGAAGATTTAGGGACAGAATGAGGAAGACAGATGACACAAGGTAAAGGAGAGAGGGGAAATTTTATGACCCAGGATTGGAGGAGACAAGGAATTCCATGGTCCAGGACAAGGGGGAAGTTTTATGGCATTTCAAGATAAAGGTAGAGACTTTAGGATGCTCTTAGGCTCAGGAGGGCCTCCCAAGCTACCGAGAAAGCAACTCTTACTATTATTTTTAACCCTTAAGGCACCTCTGTTTCCACATCAGTGATGTATGCAACAATATGCCCTTATAAAGTTCACCTTCTCTGTCAAGACAGGGGAGGTAGGTTTCATTATATATGTTCTGGGATCAACTAATTTTATTGTTGTTGTTCAGTCATTTCAGTCATGTCCAACTCTTTGCGATCCTATTTGGGGTTTGTTTTGGCAAAGATGCCAGAATGGTTTGCCATTTCCTTCTCCAGCTCATTTTACAAATGAGAAACTAAAGCAAATGGGATTAAGTGACTTGACCAGGGTCATACAACTAGTAAATTGACTGAGGCTAGATTTGAACTCAGGAAGATAAGTCTTCCTGATTTCTATGCACTGGGCCACCTAGCTGTCCAGGAGTAATTAAAAATCACACTCAAACTTAAATTGATTTAAAGGAACATGGTAAGACACATGTTCTAGTGACTTTCATCCTAAAAGGAAGAACACATTTAAATTTTAGTTACTTCAGGATATTTCCTTTCATAAATCTTATATTTATCCTTAAAGATTTGTGATTTCGTTGATAGAGGGAATTCCTGGGTGAGAAAATTTTCATCTATATATTCAGGTCAACAGTATCTATGTAATTAAAGGGCTTAGATTAGAGAGTTACCTGGGATACTTAAAAGATCACCAAGCCAGTATATGTTAGAGGTAGTACTCCAACAAAAGTATTCCTGATTTCAAGCCTAATTCTCTGGCCACAATACCCCAATGCTTCTCATAAATCTCAAAGATATCTGTAAGTCATCAAAAGGATATTTTAAAGTTCAATTCATTTTAATTCAATTTGACATGAACTTATTAAGTCAAGTCAACAAGCTTTTATTAAACATCTCCTGTGTGTTCCATGGGATACAAAGAAAGGTAAAATATAGTGTCTTCTTTCAAGGAGCTCACACTCTAATGGTAGTAGGTGCTGGGTACGCAGAAATAAAAATGGAATATTCTGCTCAGGGAGCTTATATATAGGCAGCTTGTAGAAGAGTGGATAAAGTGGGGGTCTGTGTGTCAGTAAGATCTGTATTTAAATCCAGTCTGAGACATTTACTAGTTATATTACCCTGGTTAAGTCAATTAAATTATGCTGCAAAGTTTCCTCTATTGTCAAATGGGGACAATAATGCCACCTACCTCCCAGAGTTGTGAGAATAAAATGACATAATATTTGTGAAGTATTTGGCATAATCCCTGGCATATAGAAGGTAGAATGTAAATGTTTACTCAATTCCTTTTCTCTTATGTACTACTTAGCTAGGAAACTGAACACACACACACACGCATATGTATATGCATATGCACATATGCAAGATGAATGCATTTTGATCAGAAGCACATTTCATATATTCACTTCCTATTCTGGCAGCAGGACCAAGTTACCTTTCCTCCTACTAGTCTGCTTTTTATTCTTCTCTGTACAAGTTGCTCTTCTATGGAACAACTCAATCCACTTTTAACTGGCCAGTCCACCATGATTTTTCTTTCTCTGATAGCACATAAGAAGACTTCTAGGAACTTAGAGTTTAATGGGATATTACAGAGCATCTTACACAACCCTTTCATTATACAAATTAAGCAACTTGAGCTCTAGAGGTCAAATAATTCATCTAAATTCACACAAGTACTAGGTAGCAAAGCAAGGATTAAAAATTAGCTCCAAATCAAGGACTCTTTCTCCAGTAGAATAAAATTTGCTTGAATACAGGTCCAATTTTTTTTTTCATTTTGCTCTTGTGTCCCCAGACCCTAAGATAATTCCATGAACATAATCAGTCAACAAGAATTGGTTAAACAACAACTATGTGCCAAATACTATATAAGATATTAAAATGTTTAACCATAGTAGGTATGCTTTTCTTTTTAGACTCAATTTCCATCATATTACAGTATTTAAGGAGACTGTATAGCACTTTATTATATGTAATCTCAAGTTGCTTTCTTGTTATTTCATGTAAACCTAGTCAATTTCAGGCTGTCACTGGTCCATTCCAATTGGACACAAAGAATTCAAGACAGTGAAGAAAGTCACAACATAAAACCACAGGTTTAATAACACAACAGAGGCAAGAAGAAGTGAAATTCCATAATTTCTCAGCTCAAATTATCTCTCTTTCTTCTGGGCAGAGCAGCAGTTAGGGTGAGAGGTGTAAGAGTATTGCCAGAGTATCAAAATGTAGTGGATACTAATGGTCCCCCAAGGTCTTAGTAAATAAAGAAGTATTTGAATTTAGCAAGAATTAGTGGATGAACTTCTTCACAGCTCTGCCATAGTCTATTCCATATAATATACTGTGGTTCATCTCTATGCAGGTGATTTCAAGATCCATAAATCTGGTCTCCCATGAGTTTCAGTTCCACATGACCAATTATCTATTAAATATTTCAAAGTGGATATTCTGGAAATATCTTAAACTCAAGGTGGCTGAAACTGAGCACATTCTTTCTCCCTAAATGTTTCCTCCTTCTAAACACCCCTGTTCTGTTGAAAGTACCACCATTCTTTCATTGTCTCAGGTTCATTTTCTTAGCATTGTCCCAGATTCCTCATTCTGCTCCAATTCACACATCCAAATGACTTCCCAAGTCTTGCTGATTCTACCTTCACAACATTTCATAGATCTAATCCATTCTCTCCAACTGGACAGTTCCACCTTGAATCCATGTCCTCATCACTTCTCTACTAAATTATTGCTACAACTTCATAATTTGTTCCCCTGTCTCATGTATTTCTCCTCTTCACTCCTTCCTACAGACTAATGCAAAAGTTATTTTCCTTAAGTGCATATCTGAACATATGGTTCCTTTACTAAATCAAGTCTAGTGGATTCTCATCACTTCCATGACAAATTAAAGGAAACTCATCCAGCTTTTCAAGGCCTGAACAACTTGGTTATAAGCTGTTTTTTTTTTTCCAATGACATTCTTTCCACTATCCATTTCCAGTATCATTCTTCTTTTCTCACACAGTTATCCAGCCAAACTACTAGTCTCTATTTCTCACACAAAACTTTCTTCTTTCTTCTCTTTTCTCTTTTTTCCTGGTTTTCCCCACCCCATGCCTGGAAGGCACCTCCACCTTAACTGTGCCTTACAGAATTCCTCTTTTTGTTTCATATTCAGCTGAAACACCTATTCTATAGGAAGCCTTTCTTATTTTTTTTTAGTTTTTAAAATTTATTTGTAGTTCCAAATTTTTCTCCCTCCCTCTCCTCCCCCTTCTACAAGATGGCATGAAATTTGATATAGGTTATAATTGTACAACTATATTAAAAAAATTTCCACATTAGTCATGTTGTAAAAGAAGAATCAGAACCCAAAGGAAGAACCATTAAAAAGAAAAAAACAAAGAAAAAATAGTATACTTTGATCTGCCTGCAGACTCCATACTTCTTTCCCTGGATGTGAATAGTATTTTCCATTGTGAGTGCCTTGGAATTCTCTTAGATCATTTTATGGCTGAGAAGAGCTAAGTTTATCAAACTTGATCTTCATACAATGTTGCTAGTGCTGTATAGAGTGTTTTCCTGGTTCTGCTCACTTCACTCAGTATCAGTTCATGTAAGTTTTTCCAAGTTTTTCTGAACTCTGCCTGCTCATCATAGCATCTATTACATTCATATACTACGTATTCAGCCACTCCCCACTTGTTGGGCATCCCATCAATTTCCAATTCTTTGCTGCCACAAAAAGAGCTATTCTAAATATCTTCGTATATGTGGTTCCTTTCCCTCTTTTAAGATCTCTTTGAGATACAAATGTAGTAGTGCTATTACTGAATCAAAGAGTATGCACAGTTTTATAGCCCTTTGGGCATAACTCCAAATTGCTCTCCAGAAAAGTTAGATCCTTTCTTCTTCACATCTTCTCCAACATTTATCATTTATCATAACATTTATCCTTTTTTGTCATATTATCCAATCTGAGATGTGTGAGGTGGTACTTCAGAGTTGTTTTAATTTGCATTTCTCTAATCAACAGTGATTTAGAGCATTCTTTTATATAACTATAATTAACTTTAATTTCTTCATCTGAAAACTGCCTGTTCATATCATTTGACCATTAATCAATTGGTAAATGACTTGTATTCTTCTAAATTTGACTCTCTTCTCTTTCTATATATATGGAAAACAAGACCTTTCCCAGAGACATCATCTGTAAAAAACAAAAAGGCCTTCTGCTCCCCTTTTGATCTTGGTTGCATTGGCTTTGCATGTGCAAAAACTATTTAATTTAATGTCATCAGACTTGTCCATTTTGCATTTCATAATGTTCTCTATCTCTTGTTTGATCATAAATTCTTCCATTATTCATAGATCTGACTGGTAAACCAGTCCTTGTTCTTCTAATTTGCTTATAGTATCTAAATCTTACACTCATTTTGACCTTATCTTGGTACACGGTATAAGATATTGGTCTATGCCTAATTTCTGCCATCCTATTTTCCAGTTTTCCCAGAAGATTTTATTATATAGTAAATTCTTATCCCAGAAGCTGGAGTTTTTGCATTTTCCAAACAATAGATTTCCATAGTCATTGACAGTTATGTCTTGTGCACTTAATCTATTCCATTGATCGACCACTCTATTTCTTAGCCAGTATCAAGTAGTTTTCATGATTATTGCTTTATTATAGAATTTGTTTTGGTATGGCTAGGCCACTCTCCCTTGCATTCCTTTTCATTAATAATTCCCCTGATATTCTGGACCTTTTGTTCTTGCAGATGAATTTTGCCATTTTTTCTAGCTTTATAAAATATTTTTGGTAGTTTGATTGGTACGGCACTGAATAAATGAATTAACTTGGGCAGAATTGTCATTTTTATTTTATCAGCTCAACCTACCAATGAGGAACTGATATTTTTCCAAATATTTATATCTGACATTATTTGTCTAAAAAGTGTTTTGTAACTGTGTTCATATGTTTCCTGAGTTTGTTTTGTCAGGTAAGCCCTCAAATATTTTATATTGTCTACAATTATTTTAAGTGGAATTTCTTTTCCTATCTCTTGCTACTGAACTTTGTTAGTAATATATAGAAATGTTGATGATTTTTTGTGGGTTTATTTTATGTCCTGCAACTTTGTTAAGTTGTATATTATTTCAAGTAATTTTTCACTTGATTCTCTAGGATTCTCTAAGTATATGATTGTATCAATTGCAAAGAGTAATAGGTTTGTTTCGTCTTTGCCTGTTCTAATTCCTTCTATTTCTTTTTCTCTTCATATTGCTAAAGCTAATATTTATAGTACCATACTGAATAATGGTGGTGATAATGGACATCTTTGTTTCACCATTGATCTTATTGGAAAAGCATCTAGCTTATCCCCATTACAAATAATGCTTTCTGATGGTTTTTGATAGATGCTAATTATAATTTTAAGGAAAATTCCAATTTTCTATGCTCACTAGTGTTTTAATAGGAATGGGTACTGAAATTTGTCAAAAGTTTTTTCTTGAGATAATCATATAATTTCTATTAATTTTAATGATAGGTCCATTATGCTGACAGCTTTCCTAATATTGAACCAGCTCTGCATTCCTGGTATAAATCCCACATGGTCATAGTGTATTATCCTCGTGATAAGTTGCTGTAATCTCTTACTTAATGTTTTATTGAAAATTTGTGCATAAATATTCATTAGGAAAATTGTTCTGTAATTTTCATTCTCAGGAGCAGATAGGTGGTGAAGTGAGTAGAGCACCAACCCTGGAATCAGGAGGACCTAAGTTCAAATCCCTCCTCAGACATTTAACACTTACTAAGTGTGTGACCTTGGGCAAGGCAGTTAACCCCAACTGCCCTGTCTTCCCCCCTCCAAAAAGACCAAATTTTTTTTTCTTTCTTTCTTTGTCTTGTCTCTTCCTGGTTTTGGTATCAGCACATTATTTATATCACCAAAAAAAAAATTGGTAGGACTCCTTTACCTATGTTTCCAAATAGTTTTTAATAGTATTGGAATAATTGTTCTGTAACAGTTCGACAGAATTTGTAAATCCTTATGGCCCTGGAGGTTTTTCCTTAGAGAGTTCATTGATGACTTTTTCAATCTCTTTTTCTGAAATGATGTTATATAAGGATTATTTTATTTCCTCTTTTGTTAATCTTGGCAATTTGTAATTTTGTAAATATTCATTCATTTTACATAAATTGTCAGATTTATTGGCATACAGTTGTGAAAAATAGCTCCTAATTATTGTGTTATTTTCCTCTTCATTGGTGATGAATTCAACCTTTTTAATTTTCAACTAGTAATTTGGTTTTCTTTCTTTTTTTCAAAAAAATCAAATTAACCAAAGTTTTATCTATTATACTGGGTTTTTTCCCCTATAAACCAGCTCTTAGTATTATGTATGAGTTCTAATTTTTCTTAAATTCAATTATGTTAATCTCTCCTTTGATTTTCTGAATTGCTAATTTGGTATTGAATTGGAGATTTTTATTTCAGCTTTTATAGTTGCATGCTCAATTCATTGATTTCCTTTTTCTCTATTTTATTTATGTAAGCATTTAGAGATACAAAATTTTTGCTAAGAACTGCTTTGGCTGTAAACCATTAGTTTTGATTCATTATCTCATGTGATGGCAAACAAACAAGTACTTAGCACCTTGTTTCAGTTGAATCTTGTCCTTGACTATATCAAGTCTTTGTTAAGAAACAGAACTTGTGAAACCCACAGTGGGAAGAACTTGCTGATGCAACAGGAAGGGGTGCAACAGGGAGGAGATAATGACCATATATAAGGAGAAGCCCAAGGTGGGAGAGAGAAGAACTGAGATGGGGAATGGTTGTGGAGGCCAGGCACTCTGTTTGTCTGTTGTGCTTGTGATACTTTCTACAGAAGCCCTGGGACTTTATTGGAAGCCCTGAAAGAGGATTTTCTTTTTGTCTGTTTACAGAAGTCCTGGAGGAGGGTTTCAGAGGTCCTGGGACTATACTGATGATTTCTGTTGAGTCCTCAGACTTTGTATGTGGGTTTGTCTTGAGTTCTCAGACCTTATTTGTGGGTCTGTGTTGATTTCACAGGCAGAGTGAATTGATGATAGTGCTGGCATTGTGATTGAATGTTATTGTAGCTCTGTTAAGCTTTGTCTTCTCAGAAACAGAAACTGTGAGGGACTTGAGGTGGACTGAACACTGTGAGCTTCAGTATGGAATGGGAACAAGATGAGGAACTGGGCAAGGAACTGGGTGAGGAACTGGAGTGAGGAGTTGGATGAGGAGCTGAATGGGGAGCTGAGAGCTTCCTATCTTTGAATCCAAGTGACAGTTGGGTAAATTCAGGAAAATGATAGGACCGTGGAGAAGGAACAATGGAATTTGGGAGCCAGCCTTGAATCAGGATGAAAAGACCTCTCCTTGGTCTTTTTTGACAGAGAAGGTCATGATTTACTGTGGCCTAGGGGTGGGAGAACTTTGTACTCTGTACCTTTTACCTCTTAAGGATGATTGAGTTAAGGATGATTGGAAACTAATCTCCAATCAAGCAGAAAGAAGACTTTTTGACTAAGAGATTAAGACAATGTGACCTAGGGGTGAAGAACTTTGACCTTTGTATTTTGTGTTCCTTAAGGAGGCTTGCTCCTTAAGGATGATTGAGTTAAGGACTTACTGAATGATATCTTTTGCTTGAAACTATGTGGCCACTTTGGTTAAAACTATGGCCACTTTAGTGATAAGTTGTTAGGTTATGACATTGTGAATGCTATACTTTGGTTTCTGTAAATGTTTGCTTTAGTTTATTGCTGAATAAATAGAGAATTCACTATACTATGTGATCAGAACCTTAAAGCTATTCACAGCAGCAGTCTTCTGCAGAGCTGTTTGTGCTTGGCTTTACATCTCATGATTGTCATTCTCCTGGATGAAGTTATTGATTGTTTCTTTTTCTTTTCCAGGTCCTGCTTAACTCTTTTTTAAAAAAATTAAATTATTTATTTTTTAGTTTTCAACATTCATTTCCATAAGTTTTAAATTTCCTTTCCCTCCTTCCCTGATTGTTTCTATGATTTGTTGTTTGACCCATTCATTCTTTAGTACTGGATTATTTTATTTCCAATTGATTTTCAGTCTATCTTTCCATAGCCCTTTATTACATGTAATTTTTATTGCATCATGATCTTAAATCAATGCATTGGATTATGAAGTTTTTATGCCCTAGTACATGGACAATTTTTGTGTAGGTGCCATACATCACTGAGGAAAATGTCCACTCCTTTCTAGCCCCTTTCAATTTTCTCCAGAGGTCTAACATATCTAACTTAAAAAAAAAATCCTGTTCACATTCTTAGCTTCTTTCTTGTTTCTTTTGAGGTTATATTTATCTAGTTCTGAGAGGGAGAGTGTTTTGCTTCTGATCACCGCCTCCCTCAATCTGCTCTCCCTTTTAGCAGTCCCCCTTCCTTTGCTATCCCCTTTCTCATACCACTTCTTCCCTCCCTTTTGCTCTCTTTTCTATCCAACCTCCCTTTCTTTCCACTTTCTCCTCTGACTTTGCTGTAGAACAAGAAATAGTTCTATAACTAAGTGAATGTATATTTTATTCCCTTTTTGAGGTAAATCTGATGAGAGTAAGGTTCAAATAACGCTTACCTCCCTCACTTCTTTTCCTCTATTGTAATAGGTTTTTGCACTCTTCATGTGATATAATTTACCTTTTTATTCCTCCTCCTGTCCCCTTCTCCAAGTATAGCCTGGTGAATGGCTTTATGTACTGGGGCCTCAGGTGCTGATATCTGCATGCTGTAGGGGTCTGGCAGCTTACTTGATGCTGATCTCTGGTCCTAGTGGTGGTGCCTGGTGTTTGATAAGCCCAGGGGGGGTTTCTGCATTTTTCTGGGACTTCACTGAAGGATGATAGAGGGCCATCCATGGAAGGACACCTGCATGTTCAGCATTGCACTGGATCATAGGGAGGTCCAGTCACTGGAGGACACTTGACAGCCTGGAGCTGCCCTGAAGCAGTTTTCTAAACTGGAGTCTGCCAGTCCTTCTGTCTATGCTAAGGCATGTGGGAGTTCTTATGTCAACATTTGCCTGCTCCACTGCACTAGTACTCAGAATCTTCCAGTGGTTTGCTGCTGGCTTACTCGGATATTTCCTGTTCTAGAAATGCGTACCCAAGTAAGATAGACTTTTATTGTCAGTCCTCCAAGTTTCCCAGACTAAAAGACTGCTCCACTCTGTCTTTCCACTGGTTCTTGCTGTTCCAGGATTTGTTCTGGGGCCTATCTTATAGTTGTTTGGTTGTTTGGAGGTGAATATAGGAGAGGGGCAGTGCTTACTCTTCCATCTTTTCTCCTGGAAGTCTACAGGGAACATTTCTTAATCTTTCCAAATTTTAGTGCCTTCCCTCTCAAACTACCCTGTTTTTAACTACCTTGTATATAGTTCTTATAGTTCTACTTATTTACTTTATATTGATGCTATACGTGTTTTATGTGTATCTGTTGTCTCCTCAATTGGAACGTAATCTCCTCGGAAGTAGAGATTAGTTCATTCCTTGTACTTATATCTCCAGTACTTAGTAGAGAGCCTGGTACATAGTAGATGCTTAATAAATACATGATTGCCTAATTAATTTCATTCCCTAGCAGTATGTACAAAGTATTTCAGATCTTTTCTTGCCAAACCCTCCTCCTTGAATAAATTAAGAGAGATTTTCATTATGCTCCTTGCCCTTGATACATAAACTGTTAGTTCAGCTTTCTTTCTGGAGATAATGTTGGGGGGAGATTTGGATGATCATATCTTTATATTTTTGATGAGGCACAAGGTCAAAGTGTCTCACACACACACACACATACACACACACACACACACACACACACACACTGTAGTTCTTGAGAAACTCTGCTTTAGTGTTACACATCTTTGACCAGAAATGAACCACAGAGATCATGGAGTCCAACAATTATATTCTACCATTATTGAAACTACAGTACCAAGTGGCTAAGTGACTTGTCCATGGTGATAAGAGGCAGAACCAGGATTTCTACCAAGGTCTTCTGACTCAATTCAGTAGGCTTTGCACTATACCATATTGCCTTAGGCAGTTGCAGTGAAGTGTGAAAAGCATGGGATTCACATTAGGAATTCTGGTTAAAATTTTTGCTTTCCCATTTACTTAACGGTGTCTGGTGAAATTACCTCATTTATCTAAGTTTCAGTTTCTTCATCTGTCAGTTGGAGATGATAATGTTTGATGTAAATTACTTCATGGGACTGCAACAAGAGGAATAAACAGATCATAAAAGTACTTAAAACCCAAAGCTCAATTTAATGTCTGATATTATAAATTCTAGACATAAAGTTAGGACAACTACTTTCCCATCTTTTTTTGACTCATATGAACACAGATTCATATCAAAACAGAATTTGAACAAAACTAACAACCAAGGTTTTCTTTCAAATACTCCAGCGTAACTCAGATATTGAGGAACTTCTTTCTCCACAGTAGAGTTGCATTAGCAGGTGCATCTAGCTCTGCATGGAGTGGGAGAGATCACTAAGAAGCTCAGAATACAGCCAAGTGGAAAATCATGAGATGACTTCTCTAGGCCCTTCTTTAAAAGGAATATCTGGGAGGATCTCTCAACTACCCTTAACCCTTTCCAGTAAGAGGAAGGGAAGAGTGGTAGATAAAATACAGTGACAAATAATCACCTACCTCAAGAATTCCTCACTTGCAGGTTTTTAGCTTCTACATAAACCAGAATTTATGTGAAAAATGTTGTGATTTTGTTGCAATTGATATATTTAACCAAAATGTAGACCTTCCTCACAACAAATCTGAGAAGTTTTATTTTTATTAATAAAAGGTATCATTGGATGACATGGGAAGAGAGAAACCTATTTCAAAATAGTTTTACATTTCCCTAAATCCTTGTAGATGAAGTCCAAGATAAGGCCACTCAATTAAATTCAGATATTATACTAACTTTATTAGAGCAAAGTCTCAGGATCTGATAACATTTACAAACCTTTTTCTTTCTTTTTTAAAAAAATATTTAATTATTTTTGCTTTTCAACAGTCCTTTCCACAAGATTTTGAGTTAAAATTTTTTCTCCCCATCTTTCCCCTACCCCCTCCCCAAAATAGCAATCCTACTGAATACCTCTTCTCCAATATGTTCTCTCTTATATCCTCTCCCATTACCCTCCTAATTTCTAGTAGGGCAAGATGGATTTCTATACCCCAGTGCTGGTATATCTTATTTCCCAGTTGCTTGTAAAAACAACAACAAATTTTTTTTTAAACATTTGTTTTTAAAACTTTGAGTTCCAGATTTTTCCTCTTTGTTCCTCCTCACCCATCCCCACTGGGAAAATAAGCAATTCAATATAGGTTGTATCTGTGTAGTTATCCAAATAATTTCCATAATAGTTATATTGTGAAAGACTAACTATATTTCCCGCCATCCTATCCCACCCACCACTTATTCTATTTTCTCTTTTGACTCTGTCCCTTTTCAAAAGTGTTTGCTTCTAACTACCCTTTCCCTGAATCTGCCTTCCCTTCTGTCATCCCCCCTCTAATTTCCTACCCCCCTGTTTTCCTGTAGGGTAAGATACCCAATTGAGTGTGTATGTTATTCCCTTCTTTAAGACAAATTCAATGAGAATAAGGTTGTCCCATTCCCTTTTATGTTCCTGCTCTTTCCCTTCATTTTAACAGTTTTCTCTTGCCTCTTTTATATGGGATAATTTACCGTTATCTATCTCTCCCTTTCTCCTTCTCCCAATAAATTCCTCTCTCAGCTCATAACTTTATTTTTTAGATATCTTCCCTTCATATTTAACTCATCCTATGCCCTCTGTCTATGTGTACATGAACATACATATGCCCACACACACATATATGTTTATATACACATATACCCTACTATACATACATATATGCATGCATACACATATATACATATATATTCCCTTCAACTATCCTCATACTGAGAAAAGTCTCATAAGTTACAATTATCATTTTTCCATGTAGGAATGTAAATAGTTCAACTTTAATAAGGTCCTTATGATTTATTTTCCCTGTTTACCTTTTCATGCTTCTCTTGCTTCTTGTATTTGAAAGTCAAATTTTCTGTTCAGCTCT
>JAQQSU010009647.1:0-12636 GCA_028627135.1 Pseudochirops cupreus | reverse complement strand
GGACATAGGAGAGAGCAGATTGGGGGAGGGGTTATACAGTGGGATGGCTGTTTTGAGGTGTTGGGTAGGGGAAAGATGGGAGAAAATTTGTGACTCAAAATCTTGTGGAAATGAATGATGTAAACAAGAAAATAAATTAATTTTTAAAAAATAAAGAATAAATAAATTATAATCAGGCCAAATAATTAGGATAGCAAACTCCTTCCTGCTTGGTAGATGTTTCCCTTGCCTAAGGTAATAGTATATATGAAGGAAAGGAAAATCAGAGGCATGTTTTAGTGGGCAAGATAAGATCAATAAGAAGGCTAGGGAAAGTGTGTAATAGAAGGGGTTCATCTCCCTGGTTATTCCCTCTAGGTCTCTTCTAATTTTCAAGAAATGGGAATAATGAAAGAAACAGCCAGGTAGAAGGGATCCATTATGTCTTCCATATGGAATAACTCACACTAGTATGGCATTCACATTTTCCCATTTCATATCTTTTTCAATAACCTTGTAGTGAAGTGAGGAAGCATTTCAGTAATTTTCCCCCAAACTAAGAAACAAATCAAGAGTGTGAAACAGGAGACTGTGGAAGCCACTGGGTTTCTATAGTGAAGGCTATGGTGATGATGAGAAGAAACAATTCTTACTATTTTATTTGTGTGCTAGACTCATAATAGGATTTTACTTCATTAAAACAGATATGCCTTTTTCAAAGATTTATAAATGTAAGCGTAGAGCTCCACTGATAATCCTACCACTTGAAAGTTAATTACTGGTTTTGTTTATTTTTAGTTCTCAATATTACTGTTGTTTTTTTTAGGGGGCTCAGAGAGACCATAGTTTTTCACCTAAAACCAACTTCCTGAAGACCCAGTAAAGGGAGCCCCCTAGACCTTAGGGGCCATTATGCCTCCAGGCTTAAAACAAGCCAATTATTCGTAACAAGCTGTCATGTAACTATTTCTGCACTAAAGTCTCACTGTGATGGTTCATTGTGATGACACAGAGGTGGCTCTGTAGCCACTGAACTTGGGTTCAGATGGAGACATAGCCAAAAAAGGCAGTGTTGGAACACACACATTAATCTTGAAATATGCATTTTTTTTAAAAGCCCAAACAGGTACAATCCTGTTTTCTGTTCTTTGTATAAGGAAATGTTCATGTTTGATGATGTTTTTCAAGTTCACAATAATAAAGAGGAAAAGAAAGTTTTAACTGGATGTGGGTTCTGAGAGTCTCTGCCCATGAATGAAAGCTCAAGCAGTTTCTACCAAGCTGGAAAGGGCTTTGAGGGAGGGACCAGGACGAGATGGCACTAGTCATTCGAGGACCAGCCCAGTTGAGTTGGTCAGAATATCACCACAAGGTAATGATTATTTTTGGCTATAGCATCCTGTTAAGAGTGGTGGTTCAGTTCCTGCTGCACTGCAGATCTGGATTCTCATCTCTATCACTTAATACCTGGGTGACTTTGTCAAACCTCTTAAAGTCTCTGGGTCTCAGTTTCCTCATTTGTGAAATAAAGTAGTTGGACTCGATGACCCCTATGGTCTCTTCCAGCTCTAGATCGATAGTTCTAAGATTCTAATAATGCACAGAGGGGCTGTGATCTGTGTCAATAGAAGAAAGAGTCAAACTAATGAAATCACAGCTATTTTTGAAGAATCAGATTATTTTGCTCCTTCTGCAGACTTTATGCACCCTGTGGCCCAGAGGGCCCCATTAAAGGAGAGACCATTTTGCCTTTGGCAACAATGTTCAGGAGGAAGGGACACAGAAATGAGGCAAGGCAGAGAGGAACTTCAGGACTAAGGCAATATTCTAGGAGAGAGATAAAAATGGTCATCCCTCAAGTTGTAACATCCTGGAAGGCCTGACTTACTTTCAGTTTCTTATTTTCAGCTTACTCTCCAATCTGTTCCACCTCCACAGCTGCCATCTTGACCCCGTGCAGGAACCCAGTCTATTTCTACCTCATCTTCCTTCTCCCTTTTCTTCTGTCTTTTGTTTTGTTTTCTCCTATTAGAACATAAGTTTCTTGAGAGGCAGTATTATCTTGTTTTTCATTCCTAGTGCCTGGTATACTTCCTGGAATGTAAGTGGTTAATAATTATTCTCTTTAAAAAGTGGCTGAATTAATTCATATCTAGGATCTGCCCAGAATGTGTGTAACAGGGTCTCCAGTAGAAAGGTGCTCATCGTGTAACATGAATCTCAAGGACAGGCTAGTTCTTTATTTCCTGTGCTGTGATAAATACTTATGGCCACAATATACTAATAAACATGTGTTAATATGGAAACATAAAGCATCTAAATGCTCCATTCTTCTCTGAGGAGGCTATGACAACTTAATGTAGCTGCTGAGCAGACATCCCACATTAACATTCATCTCAGACCTGAACTGTTTTAGAAATTCACAAAGTCCAATTTTTCTGGCCATGGGGACATGACTTTGTTTAGCTGTAAGACTGTCCTGTCTGGAGTTGTTGCTCATTTTCTCCAAGAAGCAGTGCCATTGTGGAAATCCACCCATTAGTGAGGACTTTGGTATTTTGGTAGATCCATGAATTCCCTGGTATTTCCAATGCATATTTTAGCCCCTCTAATCCTTATCTGTATAGAGTGTTAGACTTGGAGTCAGGAAGAACTGAATTCTAATCCTGACTCAGTTCCCAGGGAAAGTCATTTCAATCTCTCTGTGCCTCAGTTTCCTCATCTGTAAAATGAAACGGTTGGATTCATTGGTCTCTGAGATACCTTCTAGCTTTAAATCTATGTTCTTCCAACTCACTTCTGGGCTGAACTCCAAGATATACTTTGGTAAATTGCCTCTCCAGGGGTATGCCACGGTCTAGGCTGTACATGAATTTCTTCTATAGTTTTTAAAATAGAGATATTTAGATAGAACCTTTTGCACTGCAGTGGATTTCACTAAGGAAGCTTTGTTATATTCTAGGGTATCACCTACAAATAGGAACAATGTAGAACTTCACCATAGATTTTTTCTTGATTGGATTTGATTTAAGATGGCAAGGTAGTATGTGGTAAAGTTGGAGAAGAAGGTTGGAGTGAGGTCATGGAGAGCCTTGAATGTTAGTCTAAAAGAATTTCCCACTCACAACTGAAGAATTTTGAACAGTGTATTCCTGGGAGAAGAACTGTGCAATAATTAATCACAGAATCAGTGATTCAGAGCTGGAAAGGAATGTGGAAATTATTTTATCCAATGGTCTCATTTTACAGATGAGGAATCTGAGCCTCAAAGGAGCAAAGTGAATTGCCCAAGGTTACACAAGTAACAAATAGTAGGTCATGGTTGAGAATTCAGGTCTCCTGACTACAGAGCTACCTCTGGAAATAGTGTTCAGGATGAAGTAGAGTGGGGAGAGAGAGGAAGCATGGAGTCTAGTTAAGGAGGCTATAGTAATATTTTAGTAGAGAAATAAAAATATTCATTCCCAAGATGGTGGTCTTGAAATCCTGCCAGTGAGCTTGTTCTGGTGGGTATCTGACAATTCTTTCTTTGTTATCTCTTGATCAGAAAATTCTCCATCCCTCCACTCATCTACCTTTACCAGCTCAGCGTCTTCCTTGCTAAGGAGGGCCTCTCTCAGTCTCTTCTGGTTCCTCCATCTTCCTTCTCTTTGTACTATAGGTGTAATGACTGGATGTACAATTAAATAAATTTAGATACCAATCGAAAATCGTGTTATATCAAAAAGGCAGTATGCAAATTGGAGCTGTATAAAGTTTTACTATATTAGAGGAAAAGAAAATGAGTCACGTAATAGTCCTTGGCTACAGATATTGTCAACTGAGTCACAGAAAGGACTGTTTAGTGTGAGATGAAGACATTCTTTTCTGCAGCGAATGAAGATGAAATGCTTAATGAGACCACAAATGAGGAGAATTATTTCTTAGAGCATATGAGAAGATAATTTTGATCAGATGATGAAATTGTTTTTAGCCTTCAGAATGAAAATGAATTCCTTGCTAATGCAGATCATGCTAATAAAGGGAGCTAGAATATATTGGAAATCTGCATGACTTATGGTAGTTAGGAACCATTTTGAATTGTCTTGAGGGAAAAAATGTAAGATAATGAAGTAATCAAAATAATTGCTTAATAGGGAAAGTGAAAGAGCTAAAATTTTAAATTACAAATGTTGGATACGAATGTGAAGAAAAATTATGTGACCTTAAGGAATAGATTAGAACTTGACACTTGAACCTGAAAGAAGTATTTTTTTTCTCATTAATGATGCTAAGGATTGATTAAGTCTGGGGAAAGCTCCATGAAGTCCACAGGTAGAAACCATAACAGAATACAATGCAACTGGCATTCCTATTAACCACCAGGTTACCTGAATTATAGTTTCCTCATCCATAAAATCAGAGGAGTAAACTAGAAAATCTCTAAGATCTCTTTCAGTCAGAGTGTTAACTGGGAGTTTCTTGTTTGTGGAACAAATTTAGGGAGTAGACAGAGACCCCAGATACCCCGAGGATAGCATGTCTGCCTATGGCTGGTCACTTCTCCCGCGCCTTTCAATTTGTTGTAGTTATGTATGCCAGGAGGAAAAGATGGGTGAGAATGAGGAATGTGGCACCAGTAGGACCCTCAGAGGGTGGCAGCCCCTGGGTCAGATAAGGTGGAAGGTGTCTACTATTTGATTGAAGGAAAATAGGTGGATAGAGTACTGTAACTGGAATTGGAAAGACCTGAGTCTGAATCCCTCCTCAAATGTAGCTGTGTGGTGTCAGGCCAGACAATTAAGTTCTTTCAGCCTGATGCCTCATTTATTAAATGGGGATCATAATAGCCCCTACTTGTACTTCACAAGATTATTGTAAGGGTCAAATGAAATACATAAGTAAAGCACTTTGCAAACCCTGAATCCTATAAAGTTTAGTTATCTTTTCCCCAACCATGACATTGCCAGCTGGGTATGGAGTGGCAGGGAAGAGGTGCTTTCTTAATTCTGTGGTCCTTCATCACTCATGGTTTTGTGCTACTTTCTCCTAAACCCTGGAGATATCAAGATCCTGGAAAAATGACCAGACATCTCATGCTGATTATGGCTTTGCTTCTAGCTCTCTTAGATCCTGAGATCCAGGAATTATGAAGAAAGTATTCTAGGATTGAGGCTTTCAGTAGTGTTGACAGATTAATCCTAATTGTCTTTTTTCTTTAAGTTATGCATTCTCCTTCCTCTTCTTTTCCTATTGAATTCTCATTGATCCCTTCCAGATCTTGTTCTATCATTCTGTGATAAGTTAAATTGTTTGCATTCCTATATAGGAAGATGGTACATGTTACTCCTAAGAACTTTACCATTATTAGGGCAGTTAAAAGGAGGTTATGGGTAAGAGATGAGAAAGAGGGATGTACTTGGAGAAAGGGGAAAGGAGAACAGAATGGGAAAATTTTTCTCATTTAAAAGAGGCACCGAAGGAAGAGCTTTTACAATGGAAGGGAAAATGGGCGGGGGGGCAGGCCACACTTGAACCTCACATCAGAATTGGTTCAAAGAGGGAAGAAGACATACACACACTCAACTATGTATAGAAATGTAACATCCTCTGGGAAAATGGGAGAGGAAGGGAATAAGAGAAAGTGGGGGAAATAATAAAAGGGAGGGCAGATTAAGGGGGGCAATGGTTAGAAGTAAAATAGACTTTTGATGAGGGTCAGGATAAAAAAAGAGTGAGAGCAAGAGTGCACATGTGCACATGGGAGAGAGAGAGAGAGAGAGAGAGAGAGAGAGAGAAGAAAATGGGATGGAGGAAAATATTCAGTTAGCCATTATAACTGAAAATGAGTTGAGCTCATCCATAAAATGGAAGCAGATAGCAAAATAGATTAGAAACCATAATCCAACAATGTGTTGTTTATAAGATATACACTTGAAACAGAAAGACACATACAGAGTTAAAATAAAGGACTGGAGCAGAATCTAATATGTTTGAGCTGAGGTAAAAAAAAAAAAAGGCAGGGCTGGCAATCATGTTTACAGACAAAGCAAAAGCAAAAATAGACCTAAATAAAAAAGATAAGACAAAGGTAGGATTGGTGGCCTGATATGGCCAAAAGGTGATGTTCTCTTGACCCCCAGTTTTATAAAAGCTGTAGATAGATATACAAGTCCTTACTATATCCATTATCTGAAATCTTTATAACACCTTTGTCCATTACTCTTAATTATATGGACAGAGAATCTTGAGTACAGAAATCTCAAATGGTTGTCCTAATCTTTAAAGGGGGATAGCAAGAGAGACAGAACCAGAATGTTCATGTTCTGTCTTTCTAGCCTAATATTCAACAAAGTATAAAATGACTGAGCATGGAATTTTGGTTCTAAGATGGTCCTCATAAATCATGGGCTGCATAGGATTGGTCATGTTATGAACATATTCCAGTGTGAAATATCCTATAATTTGCATCTTGTGCTTTAAGCTTTGCATTTTAAAAAAATGATTATGATGATAGAAAGCCTGTTTCATAATAATCCTCTCTGTTCTTCCCAAAGTTTGATAAAAGGAAGGAAATTTTTTAAAAAATTTTAATTTAAAAAAAAATCACTATCACATTACCTCTGAAGTTGAGACACCATTGATAAGATGACTATCCTGGTAGCCCCCTCCTCATCTTCTTCTATAGTTAATGTTCACAAGAAAACCAACTTGTCTTTAGCAGGAAAAAAAAATCTTTATAGCAAGTTTTAGGAGAAAGGTTTCATATCTAAGAGATAGGAAGAAATTGATTCAAATTTATAATACTAAGAACCATTTCCTAATAGATAAATGGTTAAAGGATATAAAGAAGTAGTTTTCTAAGGAAGAAATCCAAGCTATCAACAATATTTTAAAAGCACTCCAAATCACAAATAATAGAGGAATTCAAATTAAAGTAACTCTAAGATTCTACTTTGCATCCATCAGATTGCCAAAGATAACCAAAAAGGGAAATAACAAAATGTTTAAGGGCTGTGGGGAAACAGGTGTATTGGTGCACCATTGGTAGAACTGTGAATTGGTATTGCCTTTCTGGAAAGCCATTTGGAATTTTACTCCCCAAATTACTAAACTGTACATATCCTTTGTTCCAGGTATGTCCCCAAAGAGTTTAAAGAAAGAAGAAAAGGACCTACATGTATAAAACATTTAAAGCAGCTCTTTTCATAAAAGTAAAAAATTGGAAACTAAGTAAAAAAATTCCTCCTATTTGGGAATGAATGAACAAATTATAGTATGTGCATATAATGGAATATGATTGTGTCATAAGAAATGATGAAATGGACAGTTTCAGAAGAAACTGGGAAAATCTTTGTAAATAGTGTAAGGTAAGCAGAATTAGGAGAACAATGTATATGACAACAACCTTATAGAAAAAAACAATTTTGAAAGACTTGAGAACTCTTATAAATGCAATAATAAATCCTGAGTCCAAAGTACTGAAGATGAAACATGTCTCTTGCCAGAGGACTCAAATGGACTCAAAATGCCAAAATGTAGGATAAACCATACATTTTTGGATATAGTCAATGTGAGCATTTGTTTTGCTAGATTATGAATATTTGCTATAAAATATTTTTAAAAAATTTTCAAATAAGGTGGCAGTTGTGAGAGAGATAATACATTCTTAGAAAAATACGTGAAAATGTTTAAGCAAGTAGAAGTGAAACAACAACCTTAAAAAAAACTGTCTTTAAGAAGATTGGAGATGAAGCAACTAGGTAGCTCAGTGAATAGAGCACTGGCCCTGGAGTCAGGAGGACCTGAGTTCAAATCTGGCCTCAGACTCTTAATACTTACTAGCTGTGTGACCTTGAGCAAGTCACTTAATCCCAATTGCCCAGCCTTCCCCCCTCCAAAAAAAAAAAAAAAGCAAAAGAAGATTGGAGAGATTGGTTTGCTTTTTTCACCAGGACTCCTTGGACTATTCCATTACTAGGAATAATATTTCTTTAAATATGTTTGCTCTCTCAAAAAGACTTTTGTTTCTTTTTATGAACTTGGAAAACACTAATAAACATGAACATTCTATTTAATAAAGAACAGAAAAATACTATGTATGAAACTGTGAAATCACAAGGTACAGCTTGTTTTATATTTCACATTTAATATGGTAGTTCCAGCACTGTCCTGCTTGTCTATGCTCCCTTCTGAATTTAATGCTTTTGTTTCTCTACCATAAGTCATGGAATTAGGGTTGGGCTGAGTGTGGAGTGGGAGGAACTATACTGAGCCTTGAAGAGAAAAAAGATTCTGAGAGATAAGAGATGAGGAGGACATTCATCATAGTTATAGCTTGTATAGAGGTGATAATTGAACCAGAAAGTGTAGAGAAAAGAAGGAAAAAAAATATCCATGACAAAGCCCTGGGGAACCCTTTGCTAAAGAGGCAGGAGACTGATAACAATTGGATAGACATAAGGCTGCAGAAGAATGGAGCATTAAGAATGTCATGGAATCAAAGGGGGAAAAAAGAGAATTCATGTGAAGAGGGTGTTCAACAGTTCATCAAGGAAGATGAGGAGTTAGAAAACCCAAAAAGATTTGAACACTTAGGGGATCTAAATGATAAGATGATAGGGTTGATGGAAGGTTTTTGAAGGGTAAAAAAGACCTAAGCTTCTTTCTAAGTGGCAAAGGAGTCAATATATATTTTGCATTCCTGTGAATCACTTTTTTCTAAAGCCTCATCAAAGGCTGCACTGCTTGTTGGCCATGGCAGGAGGATAAGCTAACAGATGGAATTTAATGGCAGAAGGCTCAGGGACTTCTGGGGCATAGTGCTTCAAGGGGAAGTGGGGTGGTGGTGGTGTGAAACAGTGGAAAAAGGGCAAACTTCTGGAGGAAACAGTAAGAGATGGGACCTAGAACACAGGTAGAGAGGTTGACTCAAGGAAAGAAAAGGGTTGCTTCAATGTGACACTAGAGAAAAGGATGAGAAACACAGGTAAAGATGTTTAAAAGTCCTGAGGTTTGGAAGAGGGGACATAAAGGAACTCGTGAGAGATTATTCTAATTTTCTTAGTAAAGCAAGTGTCATGGTCTTGCACTGAGAGAGGGAGATGGGAGTGGCATTGGAGGCTGGAAGAGGGAAAAACATGTTTGAAACAGCCATTCTGGGGAGTGTAATAGTCAGTAAGATGGACAAAAAGATGATGCCCAGAAATGAAAGATTAGCTGATTTTAGACAACATGAATTTTTAGTGGACTCTGCTGTTACTATTGTAATGAGAATGACGGTGAGTGAAACCATTAATCTTTTTAAGTGGAGTTTAATGAGCCAGCCACTGCAAGGGGTCAAGCTTACCCAAATCAAGCAGCCCCAAGATGCATTTTTTCTGGGTTTATATAGGCCAAAACCACAACATAACAGTAGCTAAGGGAAACCACAACTTAGTTTCTAAGAGCAAGTAGGAAAATACAGAAGCCAAAGAATAGTGTTGATTAATGATCTTTCAGTTACTCAAACAGTAAAAATCCCTTGATTGGTTCCTAAGTAAGGGTGAGATACCGTGGTGTTCTGCTTGGTGGGTCTTTTTGGCAGGCTTGGGCAGGCCTGACTTGGCAGGCCTTTCTGGTGAGCTAGGTCTGTTTTGTTTGTGGGGACCAGGGGTACAGGTGTTAGGCTGGATTCTTAGGTGAAGGGGGTTGGGAAGTGTTCCTAAAATGGAGGTTACCATATTACAATTGCAAGATTTCTTTCAGTGGCATCTAGTGGTTCAGAAATTGGGGAGGGGGGGTGGGGAAGGGCAGGGGGGAAGTAGCATATGGGACAATGGAGTATGGAATTCAAGGGTGGAGCAATGGCTTATTATTAAACTGGTTAATTCTAGGGTCAAGTCTAAAAATCCCACCTTCTACAGGAAGCCTTTCTTGAACCTTTTGTGCCTTACCTCTGAGGAATATTTCCAATTTATCCTGTATATAGCTAGTTTGTACATAGTTTAGCTTATTGCCTCTCCCATTAGTCCACAAGCTCCCTGAAAGCAGAGACTACTGTTTGTTTTTCTTTGTATCCCCAGTACCTAGAATGGTGCCTGGCATATAGTAGGTGCTTAATACATGTTTATTGATTAAGTGACTGGACTAGGAGGAGAATTTGGGGAACTGAAGGTTTCAGCAAGGATGAAAAAGTTCAGGAGGATTTAAGCAATGGGAGAGAGTTGTAAGGAAAAGTTGTGATAAGAGAAGAAATTTCAAAAGTCAAGATCATGGAGAGAGAACATTGTTTTGCAAGTAGTAGGGTCTAAGGTGAGACCATCCTTGTGGATAATTGAGATAAGAGATATAGGCCATGAGGTGGTTCATAAACTGGGCATCCAGAATGTTCAGTTCATCATCGATAATGAGGTACAGGCTCTGGGAACTCCCTTGAACTCTCCTAGAATCTTCCCACATGAGGCTTTTGCCTGAGGCCATAAGCCTTTCATTATAGCAGCCCAAATCTCTGTTACTAGCAGACCCCTCCTTTGTTCAGCTAAGCTCCCACCCTTCACCCTCCCAAAATATCTATACACCCTTAAACTAGCCTAGCCCTCCTTTGTCTCATCTCCAGGTAGCCTCCAGCTACTTCCCACCCTTAATCTCTCAACACCGGAGTGGAACCTCATTTGACTCCTCCTGAAGACTCTCCCCAAACTCCTCCCCTAGACCTCCCCTAGATTCCTCCCAGAATCTTTCTGCATATAAGACCCCATTTTGCCTCCATGAGAGGCCAGAGAATGATCTAGCACAGAATCACTGTGTCAGATGATTCTGGCCCATTTGTCCAGTACAAGTTTCACAGACCCCAAGGCTCCTTAAGAGTTCTGCCCAATATGGCAAACTTTTAATAAACTTTTCTTTTCTTTTGTTGAGAGAAGACTTGAGTTGAATTCATCGGCAGGACCCAGCATGTTGGTATTTGAGGGTCTCACACACCCCTAAACCCTATGCCTCTATATTTTATGTTTCCCTGACCTCATCAATCAATGTATATATTATAGTCGCTAAGGAAAAGGGAAGGGGTTAGGGTGGAAAGGAAAGCTATGTTAGGTACTAATTTATGGAAAAAGGACAGAGTGGTCTGGAGATTGGTAGATGGCAGACACAACCATCTGGATAGTGATATCTATAGACAAATTATCTTTGAAAGAGGAAAGGCTTCTCGATGATAATGATGGAGTAATGAAAGGTCTCAAAGTATCAGTCACCAAAGAGTACGGTGACTTCTGCTTCTGGACTCATGTGCCTGGCGGAATAATTGTATACCGTGTGAAAAGGGTAGCACGGAACTCTGTGTCTTCAAGAGAAAGTTTATATTAGAAACAAAAGATGGAAAGGATGAGAGGAAGAGAAGTAATATGAAAAGCAGTTTGTTAAAGATCCAGCAGAAATTCCAGTGAGCACAGTGGAAGTAGAGGGCATAGGTGGAGAAACTGCAGGACTGAGGACTGAGATGGACAGGAATATCCGGTGGGGAGAGGAAGCAGGGAAAAGAGGTGGGTTTTTTATTTTTGTTTTTTTGCCTTAGGTGACTAATCAGGGGATTAACTGAAAGGGAGTTAGGATTTTGCTAACTATAGGCCAAGTATAAGAGAAGGCAAAGTACAGAGTAGTTTGCAGACTAACTAGGCCTCTAAATTCTAATTGGATTGTTCATCTTGAGGTGCCTCTTGTCAATGCTGTCTTCCAAGTGCCATCCCCATGGTGGACTAGAATTGGGCATAGGAGAGACAATGCCAGAGGCAGCCAGAAAAGTGTTCTGAAGGAGACCTTAATGGTTGCTATTTCTACAGTTTCAAATTCCAGAGAAAACTTCCTCAGTTGATTGGGGTTGGATAAATTAAATATTTTTAAAGGCAAAAGACAAAAGAAATAGGAGGCAGACAATTGGTCTGTTAGTATTGCATCTCTCAGTACTTAGTGTTTTAGCAGTTCATGAATGCTTAATGTGGAAAAAAGAAGACTCACCAGAGCAAGAAGCAGAGAAAGAATGTTAAGTGATTTAAGAAAAGGGATTGTTTGATTCTTGGTGTTTTGGTCCCCAGGACCCAGCAAGGTGCCTGGAACATGGTAGGTGCTTAATATCTGTTGATACAGATTATTACAGGTCTATTGATACAGATTTAACTCTGAACTGCAGTAAGCTGAAACATGCACCCATGTCCAAGAAAGCCCTTGTTTCTTTTTCTTAAAAATTATTTATTTTCTTGTTTACATCATTCATTTTCACAAGATTTTGAGCTACAAATTTTCTCCCCATCCCTCCCCTACCCAACACCTCAAAACAGCCATCCCACTGTATAACCCCTCCCCCAATCTGCTCTCTCCTATGTCCTCCCCCTTGCCCCTCTGACTTTCTGGTAGGGCAAGATGGATCTCCCTATCACAGTGCCTGTGTATCTTAATTCCCAGTTGGATGTAGTTAATAATAATAATAATAATAATAATAATAATAATAATAATAATAATTGTATACATATATATACATATATATGTATTTTTTTTAACATTTGATTATAGAACTTTAAATTCTATATTCTTTCCCTTCCTCCCTTGTCACCCACCCCCAATGGAAGGACAAGTAATTAAATACAGGCTGTACGTGTGTAATTACACAGAACCTCTCCACCGTGGGCATATTGTGAAAGACTG
>JAQQSU010009646.1:0-12637 GCA_028627135.1 Pseudochirops cupreus | reverse complement strand
ATATATACATACAGGGTGTGAGTTGAATATGAAGGGATGATGTATAAAAAAATAATATTAAGGCATGAGTGAGGAATGTGCTGGGAGAAAAAGAAAGGGAAAGGTAGAATGGGGTAAGTTATCTCACATAAAAGAGGCAAGAAAAAGCCTTTACAGTGGAGAGGAAGAGGAGAGAGATGAGAGGGAGTGAGTGACACCTTACTCTCATCAGAATTGACTCAAAGAGGGAATAACATTCACACTCAATTGGGTATAGGAATCCATCTTACCCTACAGGAAGGTAGGAGGGGAAAAGGATAGGAGAAGGGGGTAGTGATAGAAGGGTGGGCAGATTGGTGGAGGGGGTAGTCAGAAACAAAACACTTTTGAGGAGAGACGGGATGAAAGGAGAGAGACAATAGAATAAATGGGGGGATAGGATGGAGGGAAATATAATTAGCAATAGTAACTGTGAAAAAAAATTGAAGCAAGTTTCTCTGATAAAGGCTTCATTCCTCAAACATCTCAGTTCTTTTAGTCAAATTTATAAAAATAAGAGCCATTCTCCAATTGATAAGTGATCAAGAGAAGTGATCAGTTTTCAGATGAAGTAATCAAAGCCAACTGTAATTATATGAAAAAGTGCTCTAACTCACTACTGATTGGAGAAATATAAATTAAAACAATTCTGAGGTACCTCATACCTATTAGATTGGCTAATAGGACAGCAAAGATAAATGGCAAATGTAGTAGGGGATGTGGGAAAAATGAGACATTCATGCATTGTTGATGGAATTGTGAACTTCAACCATTTTATAGAGAATTTTGGAACTATGCACAAGGGGCTAAAAAAACCATGCATGAGCAATATCACTACTAGATCTGTATTCCCAAAGAGATAAAAGCCAAAAAAAAAAAAAAAGTAAAAGGACCTGCATGTAAAAAAAATATTTATAGCATCTCTTTTCTGGTGGCAAAGTATTAGAAACTGAGGTGATGCTCATCAATCAGAGAATGACTGAAAAAACTGTGGTATGTGATCATGATGGAATACTATTGTACAATAAGAAATGATGAGCAGGATGCTCTCAGTAAAATCTGGAAAGACTTAAATGAGCTGATACGAAGTGGAAAATACTGTATACAAAGTAACAGCAACATTTTAAGATAACCAGCTAAGAATGACTTAGCTATTTTCAGCAATACAATCATCCCAGACAACTCTGAAAGACTTATGATGAAAAATGCTATCTGTCCACAGAGAAAGAACTGATGGTGTTTGAATACAGATTGGAGCTTAATCTTTTTTTTACTTTCTTTTTCTTGAGTTTTTGTCTATGTTTTCTTTTATAACATGACTATTATGGAAATGTTTTGCATGAGAACACATGTATAACCTATACCAAATGGCTTGCCTTCTCTATGGGGAATGGGGTGAGGAGGGAGAAAAGGAGAGAATTTGAAACTCAAAGTTTTAAAAATGAATGTTAAGGGGTGGCTAGGTGGTGCAGTGAACAGAGCACTGGCCCTGAAGTCAGGAGGTCCTGAGTTCAAATATGGCCTCAGACACTTAACACTTAATAGCCATGTGACCTTGGGCAAGTCCCTTAACCCCAATTTCCCTCCCAAAAAAATGAATGTTAAAACTTATTTTTTACATGTAACTGGGGAAAAATTAAATGCTACATAAGAAAAGCAGAACAAATAAAAGGAATACATGCCAGGAAGATAACCTGTATAAATATACTTATGAAAGCCATAGCATGAAAGAAGACATGTAGAAAATTGGAGAATGGAATGAATGCCATTTTAAACAAATGTGAGCCCCAGTCTTGAGCTGTTAATGATTTTTTTGAGATTGTCTTGGTTGTGATATCCCTGATACCATCAAGAAATTTTACTTTACATTTTTTTCTCCTTCAAATTCCTTTTCCTCCATTAAATTCCTGGGACAGTTAGACCCTGTTGAAATACATCCAGGTGGGAATTTCTGGCTGGAGCACTGAAGAGCATTCTGAGCTCTCTAAACCTTCCTTTTAATTTCTAACTATCTCTGTGTTCACCCATCCCCTCCTCCTTCCTTTCTATATTAGGGGAAGCAGCATTCCTACTCCTTGCCAAGGCCAAACTCCCTACCTCTGCCCTTGATCTTATTCCCTCTGGACACCTTTTTTGGGAAACTGGTAGCCAAAAAAAACTCATTTGATCACGGGCTTCATTAAGAGAGGCAAAACTCTTAGGAATAAGCAGATAATTATTCCCCTGCTCAATGTTCTCATTAGTCCACAGCTGGAATATTGCATTCAGTTAGGGGACTGTGCTGAGATAAGGTCTTCTTCCTTACTTATCTATGCCTATAAGCGGTCTCTTTGTTTTTCTTAGTCACTATAGTAGAACCTCTGTTAACACTTATTTTTTCTTCTTCTTTTTTATGTATATCCCTTTTGATCAGTTTTATTTTGTGTTAATTCTATTAGATGATGAGATTCTCGAGTGCAGAAGGTACATGAACACTGAACTTTGAACTAGAAGATATTGGTTCTAATCCAGACCATGACAGTCACTGGCAAGTCACTTAAGCTAAGCATCAATGTCCTCATCTAGAAAATAGGGTTGCTAATGCTATTACCTTCCTGAATGGATTTTTGTGAGGAAACATCTTCCCCCATGTACTTCCTCCTCTCCTCTGTCTTTGTTGTTTCCAGATGAAGCTCAGGTACCACTTCTAACATGAAACCTTTCCTTCATACCTAACTGCTAGTGTCCTTCCTCCAAATCCCCTTGTACTTTATAGCTACAATGTATTTATTCTCTTTTAATTTATTTTGTATATACTTAAACATGTCTTTGATATCTTCCCCCCTTTAGAATGTAAGCTTCTTGACAGTAGGAGTTATTTCACTCTGTATTTATCCTAGCAAAATAGCCGGCATGTATATAGTAAGATCTTAATAGATACTTTTTGATTCACCGATTGCAATGACTTTTTGGAAAATATGGCTTTTGTTGTCACTGTTCAGAGAGGGCTGGCTTCTCATTTATCCCTTTGTCTTCTACAAAGCCTAGAACAATTGTCCAAGGATTGAGTTGGTGAATATGATTTGAATTCCATGAATGAAAGAGGTCAGTGGCCCCCAGACTACTCAGTAGCTTCAGGCCCACATATCATGAATATTTTCTTTGGTGGCTACTAAGAATTGACACCTGAACAACAATGAATAAAATCACACAAACAAAAAGATGAAATTGGCTATGTTTTAGTAGTCAGGAAGTAACTGATTACAGATGTAGCAGCCATTTGAGAAGGAGTTGTCTGTGTGAAATCAGACCATTGACTGGTCAGAAGGTGAAAATAAACATCAGATTAAAAGAATGGATACTGATGAAAAGAAGAAACTGCATTAGATTGCAGCAATTCCAAAACAACCTAATTTAAATGCTGTCACCTGTCCCAAACGGGAAATAGATAAAAGTATCATGCCATTTCCTGGAAAAGGAGGCAGCAGGGCCAGTCACTCAGTCAGTCAAAAAGCAGTTATTAAGCATTTCTTATGAATAGGGTATAATGGAAAAAGCCTTGGATCTGGGGTTAGAGGACCTTGGTTCTAAATCCCAGCTTTGCTATTTACCAGATGTATAGCCCTAGTGAAATCCCTTAGCCCCCAGGGGTCTCAGTTTCTCCATCTATAAAATGAAAACTTGTTTATAAAGTCCCTATCACCTTTATGTCCTGTGATCTTCTAAGTTTAATCAATGTAAAAACACCTGCCATAATGGAAACATTTTAAAAATGCTACCAAAACAAACAGAAACCTCAGAAAATGGCTGAGTTAGCAATTATTTAATCTCTTTGCTAAAGGGAGAGCCAGGGCAGCCAAGGAAAATATTAACATATAGTGCCACGTTGGCTTTCAAAAGTCTTTGAAGGAGGAAATAGGAAGGAAGATTTATAGGCAATACAATCTCACAAGAGGTCAAAAAGCAATCAAAGGGGAAAAATGAAATAAACCTAAAAGAAGATTAGCATCAGACCTGGATAAAACAGATTATCCTAAGAATATTTTGTAGATGAATTTTTAAGTCCAACAAACAGATGTATAATGGAACAGATCTATCAGTATTTTTATTGTGTTCTTTTATAACTGTTGATGCTAATACTGTTGATCACATTTGTAAACTGACAGAGCATATGGGCAAATGGCAATAATACTTAAAAAGCTCAGGGAGAATAGTTGTACATTTAGTAATTCAAAAGAAAACTATTCCAGAGTCAACACATTTGTGAAGGAGACTCAGAAACTAGTTCCAAGTATATAAAGAGAAGATTTCAAATGAACGAGAAAAAAATTCCCACCCAAAAACCAAAAAACCGACCAAGAAGACATCCGTAGCTAGTACATATGCTTACTTTTTATCTTTGTGAAATCTTGATGAGAAGGGTCTGTCTCTCCATCACTGAGACAATCATTCATGAGAACGTGAAACAACAACTTTCAGGTTTTCAAGTAGTAGTTCTGACCAAGAGAGAGAATCCTTTATGTTCACTCTGAGAGGAGAAGAGAAGGATGATGCCTTTGTGATTAACTATTTTAAGAAATCACTTGCCCAAAAATAAAATGCTGCCTTTCATCTCTTGTCTAGGACAAAATGCCTCCCCTGAGTACAGCAAAATCATAGAAGACTCTAGGATAGACTTGACTACAGAGATAATTGTGTTTAGTGGTCTCCCCACAACTGACCTTTACCATGATATTAAAAAGTGAGATTTATGCTAGCCAAATATGCATTTACATATATCACAGATGCTCTCCTCTGTAAGGGCCAAACAAAACAGGAATTTCATATGGATGGGAAGATTTTCCCCATGCTCTCTCTGTCTCTGTCTGTCAGGCTCTCTTTCTTTTTTATGAAGCATTATGGGGTATCTCTTAAGTGTTTTCAGCCTTCAAAACTAACAAAATTTTCTCAGTGAAATTCCCCATAGTGTAGAAGAGATTGGTCTAACAATCCACATTTTCAAAATAACTAGATAGAAAGTGGGGTGATCAGTTGTTTTCTAGTCATGTCTGACTCTTTTTGATCCTGTTTGGGGTTTTCATGGCAAAGATACTGTAGTTCTTTGCCGTTTCTTTCTCTTTACAGATCAGGAACTGAGGAAAGTGACCTGTCTAGGGTCAAACAGTAAATATCTGAGGATGAATTTGAATTCATGTCCTCTGGACTCCAGAGCCAGCCATCTATCTGTTGTGCTACTTAGCTCCCTAGATGAAAAGTACATATTCCTCACATTAATGGTGTCAAACTCAAATAGAAACCAGTCCCTGCTCCTTGTGGGCTACATATTGACTTAGAAAACCACAAATTAGAATTATCCATGTTGTATTTTGTTTTTATTTCTTTTGTTAAAAATTTCTCAATTACATTTTAATTTGATTCCTGCAGTGTCAGATTTAGAAGGATATTCAAAGGTCATTTAGGCCAACTGAAATACAGAAATCACTTATACAATATTCTAACATGCTCAAAAACAACCTATGAAGGGCAGGAGGGAGTCAGTAATTTCCAAGGGAGCTCATTCCATTTTTGCACAGCCTTCCTTTTTTTTAAAGACATTTTCCCTTTTGTGGAGCCTGAATGTACTTCTCTGTAACAAGCACTATTTGTTCTAGTTTAATTCTCTGTGGTCAAGTAAAAGTCTAATATCTTTTCTATATGACAACCATTTAAATACTTGAAGACAGCTCTCTCTCCACCCACTAAGACTAATAATAATTATGAGAATAACAACATTAGCTAGCATTCATAAAGCACTTTAAATAGATTGTTGTATATTTGATCCTCACAACAAACCTGTGAGTTATATGCTGATATTACTCACATTTTACAGATAAGGAAACTGAGAAACAAAGAAATCAAGTGATTTCCCCAGCATCACAGAACTACTAAGGCTCTGAGGTAGGATCGAGAGATCTTAATGATTTCAAGTCATCACTATTTACCATGCTACCATATCTTCTCCAGGATATATATCTGTGGATCCTTCACCAGAGACTTGTAGGTCATGTTCATTTCCTCATTTGAACCACTAAGCAGTGGTTCTCAACCTTCCTAATGCCGCAATCCTTTAATACTTGTATGTGGGCGTATCTGCATGAGGGCGGACCTGCCTGGAGACAGATAGAGGAGCCGTGTCTCAGTTCCTAAGACCATTCGAAATATGTGTTTTCCGATGGTCTTAGGCGATGCCTGTGACCCCGTGTGAAAGGGTTGCTCGACCCCCAAAGGGGTTGCGACCCATAGGTTGAGAACCATTGCACTACAGTTTTCATGTACTCCAGCTAGTCTAGGCTCTTCCTAAATTTAATGCCTAGTCATCTGGATATGGTCTGATCAAGACAGCATACGGTGGAGCTGCATATGGAGTGTTCATCTAGCCATCTGGACCATGAACAGACTCAGAACTGAGTAATAGAAAAAGAGACTGGGTTACATTTGTTGGATTGTGTTACTTTCAATGACCCCAAACTTATGGTGTAAAATCAGCATTTTAAGTTTTTTAAGGTTAGTATTATTCACCTTTTAAATTCACTTTATTCTATGGATGATTTTAGGCTATAAATCATGGGACACAATAATTTTAGGATAAGTAAAAATTCCATCCAAAGGGCAATAGGAAAATATGTGGGAGGTATCCTCAGACCTCCACATATTATCAGTGATGAATTACCCATGAGATACTCTATAAAATATATCACTGAGGGTGTGTACAACCAGACAAAGAAAGTAAACTGGCTACATAGTGAGAATGGAAGGCAAAAGATGAACATCCCAAACAATATGTCAAAATCCCTGAGATACTAAATGAACATGAAATCCTTTATGGAGGATTTGTGAGAACATATGGACCAGCTGGCACAAGGTAGAAATACCTGAAAGGATGAGGTCTGTACCTATGCAGGGAGCAGCCTCAGCAATGACCATGAATCCATCAAACCATCAGTCTTACGGTAATTTGTGTGTACACCTCAAGAATATTGGCATCTATAGAGCAGGGACTTCATGTAACTTAGAGCTGTGTCTGCTGTGGTGCTCAGTATGGGCTCTTGCACACTCTAGGTGCTAAATATGTATCTTACACATACTGAGTTCTTCAAAAATGCTTGTCAGTGGATTTGTACAATAACAAGAGCTTATCTTTCATTAGTGATTTGATATTAATTGATCATTTTCCTCATGATACCCATAACACCTCAGTGTTCTAGGTAGGACAGTGGTTAGGGCACAGTAGAAAAAATACCAGACTTGGAGTCAAGAAGACCTGGCTTAAACTCTTAGAAATTTACTAGCAGTGTGACCCTGGTCAAATCATTGTTTTCTCTATGTCTCATTTTTTTTTTGTTTTGTTTTTCATCTGTAAAATAAACAGACTTGTTGGCTTCTGAGGTCGCTTTCAGTTCTAAATTTTGGACTATGATCTCCATTTGACAAACAGGAAAACTGAGCCCCAAAAAGAATAGTGACTTGCTCAATGAGACTTAATTTTTAAGTGTTAGAATCAGAATTTGAAACCACTTCCCTATTTCTAAAATCAATATGGCTTAAGCTCTAACAGAATGCCCAAGATCACACCCCTCGTTGTATTCTCTCCCCCAACAAACAGGCTATGATCAGAATGCCTAATATTCAACTTAACAGCTGTGTTGTTCTCTTTGGGGATTTTACTGTTATTTCCCCTTTTACTTTTTATTCGAATGAGAGGGTGTTGAAAGACATTACTTAAACACAATTGTAAATGGGAATTCAATAAATATCGGCTCTGGTTTCTGTTAGGGAGATTTATTTTCTTCCTTTTTTTTTTAAATAAATGTACAAAAATGCCTTGGGGAATTGGCTTAGTTTGTCAGAAAACTACACAAGGCTGCAGAGGCTAAAAATGTAGCTCTCAGCATGCATCCTTTTCAGTGTATGAGGTCTGTGTGAATTATGGTGCTGTGGGTAGTCAACCGATGTCTCTGAACACCTTTCAGGGATGCTAATTATATTCCTATTAGCACAGAATAGATTGTTAGAACTAGGAGAGACTTTAGACGTGATCAGGTCTGCACTACTTCACCTCAAACCATTTTTCACAGAGGTGGAAAATGAGGTTCAGAAAGAACTTGCCCCAGGTCACACGAAGCACATTAGGATGTTTCTTATTTTAAGGAAATTTCAAAGGACAGTGGACAAACCAATCATAGTGAAGAAGGTGAAGATTGGGTCTTCATAAAACATTTTTTTCTGTACAACTAAGGGGATAATTATATCATGTTCATTTGATCTGAGAGATTTCCTTTTTCTATATGTTTCACTATAAAATATTGGTTGATTAGTTTCATATTTGGTATAATAAGTACTTAGAACTTCAAAGTCTACCACTGGGTGGAAGAGAGCAGAGCTAATGAGATCAGCCTGGGACATCTTCCCTCACTCAGTTTCCAACAACTTTTCCCTCCAAGACCTGGGTCTAGAGTATGTACAAGGCTTCTTCTCTGTCTCATATGATGAGGTGGCCTTATGCCTAACCCTTTTATTTGTTCAAGTGATCTTATTCTACCCCATCTGCTCCAACAGATTTCTCTATCATCCCTACCCTTTCACTTATTTTTCAATTTCTAACTCTCTATTGGCTCATTTCCTACTGCCGATAAACATGCCATTGTCTCACTTATTCTGGGGAAACCCGTACTTGATCCTTTCATCCCAACTATTATCCTGTATCTTTTCTTCTCTTTTGTAGATAAATTCCCAGAAAAGACTCTCTAGAGTTAGTTTCCTCCACTTTCTCTCCTCTCATTCACTTCTTTTTAAAAAAATCTTTTCCCCCAATTTATTATTCACTTTTAGTTTTCAACATTCTCTTTCATAAGTTTTAAATTTTCTTCCCCACCCTTTGCCCCACCTCCCTAGGACGGCTTCTAATTTTATATGGACTCACACATACATTCCTGTTAAATGAATTTTCACTTTAGTCATGTAGCGTAGAAGAATTGTAATGAATGGGAAAAAACATGAGAAGAAAAAAAACAAAATAAAACAAAACAAAAAAGAAAATAGTCTGCTTTGTTCTGCATTCCGACTCCATGGTTCTTTCTCTGGATGGGACTTGTATCTTCCATCATGTGTCCTTTGGAATTGTTTTAGGTCCTTGCATTGCTGAGAAGGGCTAAGTCTATCAAAACCAGTCCTCTCACAATGTGGCTGTTGCAATGTACAATGTTCTTTTAGTTCTACTCCCCTCACACAGCATCAGTTCATGTAAGTCTTTCCAGGTTTCTCTGAAGTTCTCCTGTTCATCATTTCTTATAGCACAATAGTATTCCATTACATTCATATACCATAACTTGTTTAGCCATTCCCCAATTGATGAGTATCCCCTTAATTTCCAGTTCTTGGCCACCACAAAAAGAGCTCTTATAAATATTTTTGTACATGTAGGTCCTTTTCCCATTTTTATGACCTCTTTGGGATACAGCCCTAGAAGTGGTTTGCTGGATCAAAGGTTATTCACATTTTTATAGCCCTTTGGGCACAGTTCCAAATTGCTCTCCAGAATGATTGAATCAGCTCACAGTTCTGTCAACAATGAATTAGTGTTCCAACATTCACACACATCCTCTTCAATATTTGTCATTTTCTTTTTTTGCCATGTTAGCCAATCTGATAGATGTGATGTGGTACCTAAGAATTGTTTTGATTTGCATCTTCTATCAATAGTGATTTAGAGCATTTTTTCATATGACTATGGATAGCTTTAATTTCTTCTTCTGAAAACTGCCTGTTTATATCCTTCAATTATTTATCAATTACGGAATGACTTGTATTCTTATAAATTTGACTCAGTTCTTTATATATTTTAGAAATGAGGCCTTTATCAGAGACACTGGTTGTAAAACTCTCATTCACTTCTTAACCTCTTACAATTTGGCTTCTGACCTCATCATTGCACTGATATAGCTCTTTTCAAAGTTACTAATGCTCTCTTAGTTGCCAAATCCAATAGCCTTTTCTTAATTCTCATTTTCCTTGACCTCTCTGTAGCCTTTGACACTGTTGATCACTCTTTCCTTCATTCTCTTTTCACTTTAGGATTTTGGGACACCACTCTCTGTTTTGGTTCTTCCTCCTACCTATCTGACCACTCCTTCTCACTCTCCTTTGCTGGATCTTCCTTTAGAGCACTCCTTCTAACTATAGGTGTCCCTCAGCATTGTGTCCTGGGTCATCTTCTCTCCTCCCTCTCTACAGCTTCACTTGGTGAAGCATGGATTTAGTGACCATCTCTATGCTGATGAGTCTCAAATCCACCATTTGTGTCCCTAACTATCTGTTTAATTTAAATCTTGCACCTCCAACTGCTCTTCAAACATCTTAGATTGTATGTCCATAGACATCTAAAATACAATACATCCAAAACAGAACTTACTATCTTTCTCCCTAAATCCTCACTCTTTCTTACATCCATTATTACTGTGGAGGGAAACACCATCTTCCCAGTCCCTCAGGCTTGCAATCAAGAAGTCATCCTAGACTCCTTACTCTCTCTCACCCCCTCCCTATATCTAGTTGTCACCTTTTGGCATGTCTCTTTAATATGTCCCCTTCTTCTGTCTGACACTGACACTGATCTAAGGCAGGCCCTCATCACCTCATGCCTTGATCATTGCAACAGTCTGCTAGTGAGTCTGCCTGAATCCCCTCTCCAGGTCCATCCTCTTTTCAGCCACTAAAGTGGTTTTCCTAAAGTGCAGGTCTGATCATGTTGCCTGTGGTATAATGGGAAGAAGGAGGAGGAGGAGGAGGAAGAGAAGAAGGAGTGGGAAAGGAAGAGTGATAGCTAACATTTACATAACACTTTCTATGCACAAGACACTGTGCTAAGCAATTTACAACAGTTGTCTCATTTGATTCTTATTACAACCCTGGGTGTTAGTTGCCCTTACTAACTCCATTTTCTAGATGAGGAAACTGAGGCAAACAGAGGTTAAGTGACTTGCCCAGGGTCACACAGCTAGTAAATGTCTGATGCTGGAATTGGACTCTAGTCTTCCAGACTCCAGGCCCAGCATGCTCTTCACTGGGCCAGTTAGCTGCCCCAGTTAAGGGAACATTTTGTACTAAGGCATAACTAAGTAAATGAAGGAAAAAACAAAACAAGATAAACACCCAGCCCACCACAACATTAGATCCTTTCCATGGTAAGTAATGTATCTTTAAAATCAAAGAGTGACTTCTATATGCTACTCATCGTGCTGGTCATTTGTGCCCATTTGCCCTTGAAGTCCATCTGATCAATAATTTACATAATGTTCACAATGAGGAACCATTTACAAAGTAAATGTTAGAATGAATATACATACTGAAACTGACACCAAACACATGAAAATTAATTGCACAGTCATATCCTAGGGATCCTCAAAGATTCCAAGTGGACCTTTGGTAAAATAACAGATACAGTAGTGTATAATGAAAAGAGGAGCCTGTAAATCAAAAGAGCTGTCCCTGTCTCTTACTATGGGGGACTGAGAAACTCACATAATCTCCCTGGGTCCCCCAGTTGACACATATGCAAAACGAAGGCATTAAACTAGGCATAGGAAAAATACGGCCAGCTGCAAATGCTTTTTGTACTTTTAAATACAACCAAACTTGATGGGAAAAATCTAAAAATCATGCAAAATTAGGGGGCTGCTGGATTTAGCCCATAGGAGTAGTTAGCTAGTAATCTGTAGAATCCCAGCTCTAATATTCTAGAATTCTAAATGCTAATGAAATTAGGCTATGTTTACGTTGAGGAATCTTTTACTAAGAAAAATTGAAATCATGAGGCTATCCATATTTAAGATATGAGGTAGGTGGGGCACAGTTATAAGACAGAACTTCTCACTCAGTATGAACAGTGACAGCAAGTGCTTAGTGTCATGGAGACCAACACAGCCTACAGTAAGGTTAAGGCAAGGGATTTTAATTTTCTCCATGTTTATAGACCCCTTTGACAGTCTGAAGAAACCTGGAGACCCCTTCTCAGAACAATATTTGTTTTTCACATTTATAATTTAAAGAAATGCTGAATTTCAATTATAGGTATGTGTGTGAGTATGCACACATATATATGTATGTATATGTATATACACATGTACATACACACATACATACATGTGTGTATTTTCTTCTGATACAAGTTCACATATTCCCTGTCATCTCGCCACAGTCTGTAGATCCAAGGTTAAGAGTCTCTGTTTTTAGCTTGTGACATCACATTAATTTAATTTTAATAGTTTACAGAGGCAGCTGGGGCAATGAAAGAACACTGGTTTTGGAGTTAGAACACGAGTTTGAATTCAGACTCTATAACATACTGTTTGTGTGATCTTGGGCAAGTCAGGTGACCTCTTTAGGCCACAGTTTCCTCATCTGTAAAATGTTGGCTTTCAAGGTCCCTTCAGTTCTAAATCTTTTACCGTATAGTCCGATGAGTGTTGGGCTTAGAAGCTGGAAGGCTGGGTTTCAAATCATTCTTCCTATACTTATTAGCTACATGACGGTGGGCAAGCCACTCACCTTCTAAGTGTCTCAGATCACTTTTAAGCACTTTTCTCCTAAGTTACAGATGGTTAGG
>JAQQSU010009645.1:0-12637 GCA_028627135.1 Pseudochirops cupreus | reverse complement strand
TCTCTCTCTCTCTCAGTTGAGCTGAGTCATCTCCTCCAAATGAGCAAGTTCCTTCAGTCTGTAATTTCTGATATATTTTCTCATATGTATACTTTCTCTGATTTCTGTTTTGCCATAAACATGGATAATTGGTTGATTTGCTATATATGTGTTTATTGAGCAACTGGCCTTTGCTGGGAAGGAAATTAAGTCTTGGATACAAAGCATGGGGCCTTCTTTCCCCATTAAGAAATAGCTGTCAGGAGCTATAGTTTGAATCTAAAAATTACAGAAGACTAATAATGTTTCAGGGAGCAGATAGATATCTCTAGTCCAGTACCCTGCCCCAAATAAAGCAGGGGCTCTGGCCCCAACTTTGTACCTTCTTTCCCAGCAGGAATCAAAGTCTCCCTTAGGAAAGGATAGGGGGAGAAGTTGCTAGAAACGTCTGTTTTTGCCTCCCTACCAGCCATATCTAGACAGATCCATGTGGACATACATAATCCACATGGGCAAAAGAAAGCACTCACCATACACAGCATCCCTTTGTATACCTTTTTATCTACACACAATGTCTCTCATTCTAGACCCATATGCCTAGATGTACACATCCGAGTACCTCCCTCCCCTCTGTCAAGGCCTCTTGCCTTGGAATTGGAATTGGAACCGTACTGCTTTTCTGTCTTCTCTCCCTAGTCTAAGTCATCATTATTATCACCACCACCAGGTCCAGGATGAGATCGTAACTATTCAAACCAATAGGAGGGCAGTGCATGGGCACAGGTTGTGCTTATTTATTCCTGTGCTCCTACAATTTGTGCTGCTAGAAAAACCACTGCTTACAAACAAGCCTCCGTTTTTTTTCTCTGAATCTCCTTCAGACCATCCAGAATTAAACAGGTGACATCACAGTAAGGTAAAAGAACATTTACTTAAAATCGAATGCAAGGTAAATGACAAGGCATTAAAATAGGCAGCAGGCACTTCATCACCTGTTTTCCAAAACCAGCTCCTCCAGCCCGAGCAGTGCCAGGAGGATGAAACGTCCCTTTGCTTTATACTTGGAGCTGCCTCTATTGACACAGTGTCACAAGATAGGGAACAGAAAGGGCGTAATGACTTTCCATTTGGCTGAGGATCAGAGCCTCAAGGTCTAGAGGACCAGGAAGTCTCAAGAGCTAAAGGGCATTCCATGTAAGCATGCCTACTAGAAAGCCTATAAACCTACAGCTTTTATTCTCCAACACAATAATGATAGAATCTCAATGTCCCAATGTGCTGCTGCCTAAGTTTGTGAAGGAACAGAATGTCCTCAGTGTTTAAATGGCAAGCATTGGCATGACCAACTTCTTCTATTAGCAGTGGCATCCTCCTGGCTCAGAATCTGATTTTCTGAGTCTGACAGAGATTGAGTGTTGCCCAGCATCCCACAGCTATTTTGCTTCATGGGTAGCATTCAAACTCAGGTCCTAGCTGGGTTGGCTTTCTGGCTCCTTCATCTCTTTTTCCTCTTTCATTTGCTTACCCAGTTCTCTTTAAATGAAATCAGAAGGCAGAAGGAGTTGTTGCTCCTTCTCCCATCCCTTTTCACTGTTCCCTGTGCCTGGAATTTACTCTTTCCTTATCTCTACCTCTTAGAATACCTAGTTTACTCAACCACCATCTTCTACATCAAACCTTTCTTAATTTCCTTAGCTGTTTGTGTCCTCTCTCCTCAAACTGTCTTTTATTGTATATTGTATCTATGCTTCTAATTCACTGAGTAAAACTGACCTTTCATCTATCTAGAAAACACATATTCTGGGTAGTTCCTGACAGCATAACTTTGACCATTGGGTAGAAGTTATAGGAAATCTAATATTGGCTTAATATGAAGGAAAAACTTCTTTACAGAACTCACTATTCCAGGGGAATCAGCTGTCTTGGCTGCCTTGGGGTAGCGAGCCACTTTTTTTTGTTTGTTTCTGTTTTTGCTTTTTGGAGGGGGGAAGGCAATTGGGATTAAGTGACTTGCAATTGGGGTTAAGTGACTTGCCCAAGGTCACATGGTTAGTGTTAGGTGTATAAGGCCAGATTTGAACTCAGGTCCTCCTGACTCCAGGGCTGGTACTCTGTTCACTGCATCACTTAGCTGCCCATAGTGAGCCACTTGTTACTGGATTGTTACTGTCCAAGATTTTTAGAAGGTCATGCTTCAGGTAAGGATTGGACTAAATAATAAGTTCACTTCCAACTCTGAGTTTCTTGTAGGGGAAAATCCTGCTTTAGAACATCTTAAAATAACAGGATGGAGGTAGGTCCTTAAAAAGAAGTGGTGACCTCCATCTTCCTCTCCATTAGCTCATGCCCTGATGTTCCTTAGAGCTGTGCACACTGATCAGACTACAAGCCTTAAGACTCCTGTACCTTAGGAAGTAGTGAGGTCACTATCATTACAGGTATATACAGCGAAGAGGTTGAATGATCATCCTGCTAGTGAGGTTTTAGAAGGGAGTGCTGCATGGGAGTTTAGAAAGGAGACCTGGGATCCCTTCCAGCCTTGAAGCTCTGAGTATGTGTCACCAACCTATAAATAAGTACATGTACCTATATGAGACATATAGAAAGAAAAGAAATAGTGTCTTTATTCTGCCTGTTTTTTTTTCTCTTCATCTCCTCTCCTGTCCTCTTTTCTCCTCTTCCTTCCTCTCCCTTCTTTTCCCTTTCTTATCTTCACTCCTCTTCCCTCTCTGTTCCTCCACTCTTCCTTTCTCTCCTCTCCCCTCTTTTCTTCTTCTCTTCTTTCTTTCTTCTTTCTTTCTTCCTTCCTTCCTCCTTCCTTTCTTCCTTCCTTTCTTTCTCTTTCTTTCTTTCTTCCTTCCTTTCTTCCTTCCTTTCTTCCTCCCTTCCTTTCTTCCTTTCTTCCTTCCTTCCTTCCTTCCTTCCTTCCTTCCTTCCTTCCTTTCTTTCTTTCTTTCTTTCTTTCTTTCTTTCTTTCTTTCTTTCTTTCTTTCTTTCTTCCTTCCTTCCTTCCTTCCTTCCTTCCTTTCTTTCTTTTTTCTTTCTCTTTCTTCTCATATCTCTAACTTTTATAGGTAAAAGCCACTGGCTGGTGGCCCAAAAAGCCTCATTAAAGAAGAAGTTCAAGCAGGTCGTGAACTCACACACAGATGTTCAGGAAGAGCACAAAAAACCTTCTACTGCACAGATTCGAAGGAAGAGATGGACCTCGATTGAAAGCCTGTTCTATGTTCCTGAGAAGTGTGTCTTAGATCGGCCATTTTTGGTGAGAGAAAACTCGGCCTTGAGCTCTTGATAAAAAACATTCACAGAAGAGCAGGACTGGAGGGGCCCCTACACCAAAGACCCTGGAGTATTTACTAAAGATGGGAAAAGAATATAGAGTGTCAGAATTGGTAGAGTACTTCGAGATCCTCTAGGCCAGTGGTTCTCAACCTGTGGGTTATATTCAATTTAAATACGTCCTGCATATCAGATATTTACATTATGATTCATAACAAGTAGCAAAATTACAGTTATGAAGTAGCAACGAAAATAATTTTATGGTTGGGGGTCACCACAACATTAGGAACTCTATTAAAGGGTTGCGGCTTTAGGAAGGTTGAGAACCACTGCTCTAGGCCAACCTCCTCATTTCATATATGGGGAAACTGAGGCTCTGAGAGAGAAAGTGACTTATAAAAAGATAGAACTCATAACAGCTTCTGTTTATTGCCATATGTATGAAGGCAGAAGACATAGCCAGATTTTGCCCTTCTCCTTTCAGAGAATGGAAAAATCAGAACTGGGGGTAGGCTGGGACACTCATGCTGAGTTAAAAACCCATGTTATTGAAATAATAATAGTTATAATAATAACATATTCATGTATACTACTTTGAAGCTAAAAGTCATTATACTTTCATCGGCTTTTTGAATCCTCTTAACAATCCCATGATGTAGTTTAGAAGATGTAGAGTCTTGTAATGGAAAGAACACAGGGCTTGGCATTGGAATCCCTGTGCCATTCCTTACTAGCTCTGTAACTTTATTCTCATTCATAAAATGGGGAAATTACTGTAATAGCCACCACCTACTCTAGTGTTGAGATGAAAGTCAGTGAGAGAGTGGATGTGGATATGTAACCATACATAAACTAACAGAACAGGTAGGGATTCAACAGGGTGAAGAGGAGGCCAGTGGGTGAATGCAAACCATAATTGCATCAGCAAAGGCTTAGGAGGAGGGGGGCACATTCAGGGGACAAAGAGTTGCCCCCTGAAAATAAAAGTATTAAATAAACACAAGCTATTGCGATTATTATTATAATTATTATTTCGTTTAGCTTTCCTCCCCCTAGTTAAAAAGGGTTTTTAGAGGGACAGGGGAAGATTTAGTTTATAGAGGAAATTCACAAAAGGATGTGCAGTGTTATCATTAGAACCTCTAGACCTTTTGGGGGATTAAGAGACAAAAATGGAAAACTCTTGGTAACTATAGGGCTCAAAGAGACCTTAACTGACTGTCAGACCAGAGAGCTCTCTTCTGGCTCTATGAATTGATGATGACTTTTCTAAGGGCATATAGCAAGCTAGTGGGAAACCTAAAGAAGTTTGTTAAAAGTCACACCACTAGTTCTGAATATAAATATGACTTCCTTATAGCTCTTCCTACTTCTCAGCTTCCCCCTTAAGCCATCCATCATATGCTGCCAGAATATATTTCTTATGCATAGAATTGATCATTCCTCCTCCACTCAAAAACTGTCAGTGGCTCCCTAGTGCCTACCAAGTAACGTTTTGACTTCTTTGTCAGGGATGCAAGGCTCTCCACTATCACAACCTTGTTGTTGTTTAGTTAATTAGTTATATCTGACTCTTTGTGACCCCATTTGGAATTTTCTTGGCAAAGGTCCTGGAGTAGTTTGCCGTTTCCTTCTCCACTTCATTTTACAGATGAGGAAACTGAGACAAATGGCATTAAGAGACTTGCCCAGTTCACTGGCTTGTTTCAAAATGCTAAATGAAACCTTATCACCCCAGGAGAATCACAGTAAGCATCACATAGGACAGCGGTTCTCAACCTGTGGGTGGCGACCCCTTTGGGAGTCCCACGACCCTTTCACAAGGGTCGCCTAAGACCATCAGAAAACACTTATTTCCAATGGTCTTAGGAACCAAGACACTGCTCCTCTATCTGTCTCCAGGTGGGTCCACCCACATGCAGATATGCCTACATACGAGTATTAAAGGGTCACGGCATTAGGAAGGTTGAGAACCACTGATAGAGGTTAAATTGATTTGTATTTTAAAGAATGAATAGGAGTTCAGTAAGTACATAAGGGGTTGGAGGATATTCCAGCCTTAGGAAATATTGTGGTAGGCAGAGAGGAGACCTGTTTGGATGGAGCTTAAGAGTGTATATGTAGGGCAGAAATGAAAATGAAAAGGCAGGTGGGGTACCAGACTGTGGAGGGCCTTGAATGCCAGGCAAAGTAATGTGAATCTTACTTTGCAGTAGAGTGTCACTGAAGATTTTTGGACTCAAGAATGTCAAGATTTAATTAATGCATAAAGCCAATGACTTGGGCAGTTGCATAAAAGATAGATTGTTACCCTTTCTGAGCTTCAGCTTCCTTGCCTTTAAAATAGGATGCTTAAACTTAAACTACGTATTATGAAGAAGTAAATTGCTTTGTAAAACTTGAGATGCTATAGAAACATGAGCTGCTATTATTATTACTACAGTAGCACTTTGTTTATCTGACATTTGAAGGGAAACAGGCGAGGAACTCAATATATGTGTATTTTGCTGGTTACTAAAGCTTCTCTATCTCATTGTATCCATTTTTTAAGGTTATAGTATACCTCCTCCATCTTATTTCTCATGCTTGTGATAGTCATAAATTATTCCTTGAAAGATACAGTAACATATCAAGTAAACAAGGAATGACACAAAGAGATGCACATGTTCAGTAAAGGTTTTTGATGGACATTTTGCTAAAATGCATGGAATGCTTCACTTTGTTCTAAACAAGAGACATTGAATGCTGTTTAGTTTTTTCATGACTTAGGTTTATCATTAGCAAGTTGTATTATTGTACTGTGCTATGATGCAGTGGCAACCTGATTAACTGTTCCTCTACTAATTTATTATAGTTTTTTTTTTTAGCTCTTTCTATTTTTAGAAAGAATTTTTCTGTGAGTCACTTAGGCTCATAGAATCTTATTATTGGAAGGCACCTCAGCAGTGATCTAGTTCAAGCTCCTATTGAAAACAGAAATCTACAGTATCAAATCTAGCTTCTGCTTCATAGATGGGACAAAAATAATTGATCAGTAGTATAGAGTGAGGGCTGTCAAATGGCAAGAAAGCTGTATATGGATCCTCAAACTTGCACTTGGGCAGACACACACACACACACACACGCCTCCAGGGCAAAGCAAATCCTTTTGGGATAATTTACATGAAGTCCTAGTAAAGAATCACAGAATAAGAAAATGTAGTATCTTCTAAGATACATAGGCTCAGAGATATTGCCCAGGGCCACAATGGTAGGGTTTGAGCCAGGCTTCTAACCCAAACTTTACTGACGATGAGACCTATTAAACTGTGCAGCTTCAATGAAGTAACATGCTTTGTCTGACAAAAATTTTATCTGCAGTAGCATAGTGGAAAGAACATTGGATTTAAATTCACATGGCATGGCTTCAAATCTGGGCTCTGTTAGCTGTGTGACTTTGGGCAAGTCCCTTCCTTCCTCTAGCCAAACTGGACAATCCCTTGCCCTCTGAATGTGCCTTGCACCGTCCTCCTTATGGACCTGTGCTCATGCGTTTACCTTTGTCATTCCCCCACAAGGAATGACAATTCTTCATCTGTCAAATTCCTACCCATTATTTAAAAGTCTGACAAAAACCTGCTCTAGAACATCTTCCTTGGTCCAGAAGAGCAGCCTTTTCCTTCAGATCTCATGCGGCGCTTGGGTGTATAGCCCTCTGATATGTTTATCATGTGATATTGTTGTGATTGTTACCTGTATTTGTATCTGAGACCTTAATCTGACTGAGCTCCTTAAGGAAAGGGACAGTCTTTTGTCTTCGTTTTGTGTATCTGGTGGTATTGAGCATAGTACTTGGACTCTAAATAAATGTTAGTATCATTACTCTTAATAACCCACATTCATAGGGCAACTGAAGGTTTACAACACATTTTCCTCAAAACAATTCTGTGAAGCAGGTGAACCACTCAGTCAGTAAACATTTATTGAGCACCTGTTGTGTGCCAGGCACTGTGCTAAGATCTAGGGGTACAAAAAAGGCAAAAGTCAGTCCTTGCCCTGAAGGAGCTTACAGTTCAACAGAAGAAAGGTAGGTGAAATAGGAATCATTATTTTTGTTGTATTGTATGGCACTGGGTAGCCAGGTGGCACAGCAGATAGAGTGGCAGGCCTAGAGTCAAAAAGATTCACCTTCCTGATTCCAAATCTGGCCTCAGACACTTGCTAGCTGTGTGACCCTGTCTGCCTCAGTTTCCTCATCTATAAAATGAGCCAAGAAAGAACTATAGAGTGAATGCAGATTGAAGCAAACTACTTGCTTTCTCTCTTTTGTGTTTTGTTTTGTCCCTTCTTTCTCATTGTTCACTCCGTTGGTTATAATCCTTCTTTACAACTTGACTAATGTTTAATGTGAAAGTATTTGTAGAACCTATATTTGATTGCATGCAACCATGGGGGGGGGAGGGGAAGAAGAGAAAGGGGGAGAAAATTTGAAATTCAAGGGATTGTGGAACTGATTGTTGTAAACTAAAAGTGAATAAATAAATTTTTAAAAATAAAGTGACCTAAAGAAAGAAATGGCAAGCCACTCTAGTATCTCTGCCCAGAAAACTCCAAATGGGGTCATGAAAAGTCAGTCACTACTGAAAACGACTAAAAACAATAAATTGTATGGCACTGATGGAATGGCATAGGGGAAATAATGCATCATCTTACTCTCAAGACTAACTAACATGAGACTTCTGGGAACCAAGGTGGCAGAGTAAGCGGGAAATTGCCAGAACTGTCCCATATTCACTTCCAAGCAACTATAAAATAGCACTCCAAAACAATTTTTGGAATGGCAGAAACAAAAAAAAGACAGGGTAAAAAAAATTTTTGAGACAACTTGGAAGGTTGGCAGGAAAGGTCTGTCTCACTTGGGTAAAAGGGGAGAAAAATCCAGGGCAGTCAGCATCCCAGTAAGCCAGCAGCAGGTCCTGCCTTAGCAAACCAGTGGGAGGCCCTGAACTCCAGCACAGCACCAGGTAAACAGGCAAGCCAACACCAGGACCCCTACATGCCTCAGCGCAACAACATGAGCCATCAGAACGCTGCAGCACCTCATGGCACCAGCCACTCTTCCCACCCTACCTCTGCCTCAGTGTAGCCACTGGTGAGTTTCCAGACCTCCACAGTCCTAGCACAGCATGAGAGTCCCCTGTAGACTTCAAGACAGCAACAGAGCAACACCAGACAAACAACTAGTGTTTGCAGGCCCCGTCACAAGAAGCTTGGGACAATACCTCTTGCACTCCAAGAGCAGACCTCAACTTTAAAAGTAATGAAATAGGCTGGAAAGAGTAAAAAACAAACAAAAAACTTGATCATGAAAAGCTATTATGGTGACAAGGAAGATAAAACCACAAACTCAGAAGAGGACAAAATGTTAAAACACCTATTTGCAAAGCCTCAAAGAAAAATGTGAATTGGTCTCAGGCCCAAAAGGAACTCCTAGTTTATAAAGTAAAGTAGTTTAAAATGAATTTAGAAGTAAAATAAAAGAAGTAGAAGAAAAATTGGGAAAATAAATGAGAGTAATGCAAGAGAATCATGAAAAAAGTCAACAGCTTGATAAAGGATGCACAAAAAATGGAAAAAGATGTATAAAAATTTGCTGAAGAAAATAACTACCTAAAAAGTAGAATTGACCAAATGGAAAAGGAGGTAAAAAAGCTACCTGAAGAAAATAACTCTTTAAAAATTAGGTTTGGACAAGTGGAAGCTAATGACTGTATGCGATATCAAAATCCAATTTAAATCAAAAGAATGAAAAAATAGAAAATGTAAAATAGTTCATTGGAAAAACAACTGACCTGTAACATAGATTGAGGAAAGATAATTTAAAAATTATTGGACTACCTGAAAGCCATGATCAAAAAGAGGACCTGGACCTGATAATTCAAGAAATTATCAAAGAAAACTATCCTGATCTCCTAGAACCAAAGGGTAAAATAGGCATCAAAAGAATCCACAGATTACCTCCTGAAAGAGATCCCAAAATGAAAACTCCTAGGAACATTATAGCCCAATTCCAGAACTCCCATGTCAAGGAAAAAATATTGTAAGTAGCCAGAAAGAAATAATTCATATATCAGGGAGCCAAAGTCAGAATTACACGAGATTTAGCAGCTTCAACATTAAAGAATCAGAGGACGTGGAATATGATATTCCAGAAAGCAAAGGAGCCTCGGTCTATAACCAAGAATCATCTACCTGGCAAAACTGAACATAATCCTTCAGGGGGGAAAATGGTCATTCAGTGAAATAAAAGATTTTCAAACTTTGCTGATGAAAAGACTGTAAGTGAACAAAAAAATTGATTTTCAATTTCAATACTCAAGAAAAGCATAAAAAGGTAAAGAGGAAAGCGAAAACATAAGTGATTTGATAAAGCTAGAAAGTTTGTATCCATACATGGGAAGATGCTTGTGATTCTTAAGAACTGTGTAACTATTAGTGCAATTAGAAGCAATTTACCCAGACAGAGGAGGCGGGTATAAGGTGACTTTGAGAGGATGACATAAAAAATTTAAGGGTGAGAAAGAGGATTACACTGGGAGCAGAAGAGAGAGGTAAAATGGGATAAATTGTCTCACACGGAAAGGTGCAAAAAAAAAAACTGCAGGGAAGGTAGGCATCACTTGAACCTTACTTTCATTAGAATTGGCTCAAAGAGGGAATAACATACACAATAAGTTGGATATAGAAGTCTATCTTACCCAACAGAGAAATAGAAGGGTCAGGGGATAAGTAAAGGGGTGGGAGGATGACAGAAGGGAAGGCAGATTGGGGGAGGCAGTAGTCAGAAGCAAAACATTTGTGAGGAGGGAAATGGTAAAAGGACAGGGAGAAGAATAAGTAGGGTGGAACATAGGATGGAGGGAAATATACAGTAATCATAACTGTGAATGTGAATGGAATGAACTCTCCCATAAAATGGAAGTGCATAACAGAATTAATTAAAAACCAGAGTCCTACAGTATGTTGTTTACAAGAAACACACTTGAAGCAGAGAGCTACAGACAGAATAAAGGTAAGGGACTGGAGCAGAATCTGTTATGCTTCAGCTGAAGTAAAAAAAAAATAGGGGGTACCAATTGTGATCTCAGACAAAGCAAAAGCAAAAATAGATCTAATTAAAAGAGATAAGGAAGAAACTACATCTTCCTAAGAGGTACTGTAGACAATGAAGTAATATCAACACTAAACATATTCACAAAGTGATATAGCATCCAAATTCTTAAAGGAGAAATTAAATGAACTATGTAAGAGGAAATAGGCAGCAAAACTATTCTACTAGGGAGCCTCAACTTTCCCCTCTCACAACTAGATAAGTCTAACCACAAAATGAACAAGAAAGAAGTTAAGGAAGTGAGTAGAATTTTAGAAATGTTAGATATGACAGACCTCTGGAGAAAATTGAATGAGGATAGAAAAGGATATACTTTTTTCTTGGTGGTATATAGCACTTACACAAAAATTGACCATGTATTAGGACATAAAAATGTCAAATGTAGAAAGGCAGAAACATTAAATGCATCCTTTTTGGATCATAATGTAATAAAAATTCAATAAAGGGCAGTGGAAAGATAGATTAAAATTCATTGGAAACTAAATAAAGAATAAGTGGGTTAAATAACAAATCACAGAAGCAATCAACATTTTCATTAAAGGGAATGACTACAAAAAGACAACATACCAAAATTTATGGAATACAGTCAAAGTGGTACTTAAAAGATAATTTATTTCTCTAAATTTTTACATCAATAAAATAGAAAAAGAACAGATCAATGAATTGGGTGTGCAACAAAAACAACTAGAAAAAGAACACATTAAAAATCTCCGATTGAGCACCAAATATGAAATCCTGAAAACCAAAGGTGAGATGAATAAAATTGGAAGTAAGAAAATTATTGAGCCAATAAATACAACTAGTACCTGGTTTTATTAAACAACAACAACAACAAACCAGTAAGATAAATAAACCACTGGTTAATTTGATTTGAAAAAAAGAAGAAAACCAGATTTTCAGTATCAAAAATTAAAAAGGTGAATTTATCACCAATGAAGAGGAAACTAAAGCAATCATTGGGAAATATTTTTCCCAGTTATATGCCAATAAATCTGACAATCTAAGCAAAATGGATGAATATTTATAAAAATATGTCGCCCACACTAATGGAAGAGGAAAATAGAACACATAAATAACTCCATCTTTTTTTTAATTTTTAAAAATATTTTTAAATGAATTAATTTATTTTCTTCTTTACATCATTCATTTCCATGAGATTTTGAGTTACAAATTTTCTCCCCATCTTTCCCCTACCCAACACCTCAAAACAGCTATCTCACTGTATAACCCCTCCCCCAATCTGCTCTCTCCTATGTCCTCCCCCTCACCCATCTGGCTTTCCGGTAGGGCAGGATGGATCTCCCTACCATAGTGCCTGTATAACTTAATTCCCAGTTGAATGTAAAATAATTCCATCTTTGAAAAATAAAAATAAATTTGAAAAATAGCAAAAAACTCCCTACAAAAAAAATCCCTAGGCCAAAAAAATTCTATGAAACATTTAAAGAACAATTAATTCCAATGCTATATAAAGTATTTCGGAAAATAAGCAAAGAAAGAGTCTTACCAAATTCCTTTTATGACACAAATATGATGCTGACACCTAAGCCAGGAAAAGCTAAAAACAGAGCAAGAAAACTTTGGACTCGATTTCCCTAATGAATATTGATGCAAAAATTTTATTTTTTAATTTTTTATTAATTAGTTTATTTTTAGTTTTCAACATTCATTTCCACAAGATTTTGAGTTCCAAATTTTCTCCCCATCTCCCCCCTCCCCCCACACCCCAAGATGGCATGCATTCTGATTACCCCTTCCCTCAGTCTGCCCTCCCTTTTATCACGCCCCTCCCCTCTTATCCCTTTCCCTTTACTTTCTTCTGGGGCGAGATAGATTTCTATACTTTGTTGCCTGTAAATCTTCTTTCCCAGTTGCATGTAAAAACACTTTTTAACATTTGCTTTTTTACTTTGAGTTTCAAATTCTCTCCCTTCTTTTCTCCCCACCCACCCTCATTGAGAAGGCAAACAATTCAATAGAGGTTATATGTGTATAGTTATACAAAACACTCCATAATAGTCATGTTGTGAAAGACTAACTATATTTCCCTCCATCCCATCCTGTCAGCCCCCCACTTATTCTATTTTCTCCTTTAAACCTGTCCCTTTTCAAAAGTGTTTGCTTCTGATCACCCCCTCCCCCAATCTGCCTGCCCCCATTCCCTCCCTTCTCCCTTTCCTGTAGGATAAGATATCCAATTGAATGTGTATGCCATTCCCTCCTTAA
>JAQQSU010009644.1:0-12637 GCA_028627135.1 Pseudochirops cupreus | reverse complement strand
CCAAAAAGCCAATGAGGAGAAGAATGCCTTAAAAAGTCAAATTTGCCAGATGGGAAAAAGAATCTCAAAAGCTCGCTGAAGAGAATAATTCCTTCAGAATTAAAGTGGAGCAAATGGAAGCAAATGACTTTATGAGAAATCAAGATACTATTAAACAGATCCAAACAAATGAAAAAAATAGAAGGCAATGTGAAATATCTCATCAAAAAAACCACTGAGCTGGAAAATAGATACAAGAGAGACAATTTAAAAATTATTGGACTACCTGAAAGCCATGGTCAAAAAAAAGAACCTAGAAAGCATCCTTCGAGAAATTCTCAAGGTAAATTGCGCTGATATTTTAGAACTAGAGGGCAAAATAGAACTTGAAAGAATTCACTGATCACCCCTTGAAAAAGATCCCAAGAAGAAAACTCCTAGGAATGTTATAGCCAGGTTCTGGAGTTCCCAGATCAAGGAGTAAATATTACAAGCTGTCAGAAGAAAAAATTTGAATACTGTGGAAAAACAATCAGGATAACACAGGATCTAGAAGCTTCTACATTAAGAGATCAAAGGGCTGGAATATAATATTCTGGAGATCAAGGGAGCTAGGATTAAAACCAAGAATCACCTCCCCAGCAAAATTGAGTATAATGTTCCAGGGGAAAATATGGTCATTCCATGAGGTGAAGGACTTTCAAGCATTCTTGAGGAAAAAACCAGAACTGAATAGAAAATTTGACCTTCAAACGCAAGCAGCATGAGAAGGTAAACATGTAAAAGAAATCATAAGGAACTTATCAAAGTTGAACTATTTACATGCCAACATGGAAAAATGAGAATTGTAACTTATGAAACTTTTCTATATAGACATACACATATGTCTATATAGAAGGGTATATATGCATGTGAATACATATGGGAATGTGTGTATATATAGGTGTACATAGACAGAGGGCACAGGATCAATTGAATAGGAAGTGATGATATTTTAAAAGGTAGAAATGAGAGGTGGGAGAGGAATAGAATGAGAGGAGACAGGGAGAGACAGAATAGGGTTAATAATTTCATATAGAAGAGGCAGGGGATAACTGTTACAATGGAGGAGAAGTACAGGAAGGCAAAAAGGGAATGGATCAACCTTATTCTCATTGAATTTGGCTTAGGGAGGGAATGACATACACTCTAAAATGGGTATCTTGCCCTGCAGAAGAGTAGGGGGGAAGGGGATCAGAAGGGGGATGATGGAGGGGAGAGCAGGTTGGAGGGAAGGTTGTTAGAAGCACACACTTCTTTAAAGGGACAGGGACAAAGTAGAGAATAGAACAAGTAGGGGGCAGGATAGGAAGGAGGGAAATATAGTCAGTTTTTCACAATATGTCCATTGTGGAGATGTTCTGCGTTACTACACATGCATGGCCTGTATTGAATTGCTTGTCTTTCCAGTGGGGGTGGGTGACAATGGAGGAAGGGAGAGAATCTAGAATTTAAAGTTCTAAAATCATATGTTAAAAAAATAGATTATTATTATTATTTACATGTAACTGGGAAATAAGATATACAGGCACTGGGATAGGCAGATCCATCTTGCTCTACTGGAAAGTCAGAAGGGTGATAGGGGAGGATATAGGAGAGAGCAGATTGTGGGAGGGGGTATACAGTGGGATTGCTGTTTTGGGGGGGTGGGTAGGGAAAAGACAGGGAGAAAATTTGTAATTCAAAATCTTGTGGAAATCAATGATGTAAACTAAAAATAAACAAAAGTTAATTTAAAAAAAAACTGAGGTGAACAGTTGAGAGTCATCACATTGTGACCTTGAATGCTAAAAAAGGAATTTGAACTACTAGGTAAAAAATGGGACAGGTTTTAAAGCAGAAGAAATATATAACTGGATTGGAGATGATGAGGCACAATGCAGGGGGTAGCGGAATCACCACAGAAAGAATTTCTCTCGCTGTATAACAAAATAAGGTCAAAATGGGTACATGATCTAGATACAAAGGATGATACCATAAGTAAATTAGGAGAGCAAAGAATAGTTTACCTGTCAGATCTATGGAGAAGGGAAGAATTTATGTCAAAATAAGAGATACAGAACGTCATAAAATGCAAAATGGATCATTTTGATTACATTAAATTAAAAAGTTTTGCACAAACAAAGCCAATGCAACCAAGATTAGAAGGAAGGCAGAAAGCTGAGAAACAATTTGTACAACCATTATTTCTGATAAAGGACTTATTTCTCAAATATATAGAGAACTGAGCCCAATTTATAAAAATACAAGTCATTACCTAAATGATAAATGGTCAAAGGATGTGAATAGGCAGTTTTCAAATGAAGAAATTTAAACTATAGTCACATTTAAAAAATGCTATAAATCACTATTAATTAGAGAAATGCAAATTAAAACAACTGTGAGGTACCACATCACACCTAAGAGATTAACTACTATGACAGAAAAGGAAAATGATAAATGTTGGAGAAGATGTGGGAAAATTGGAACACTAATGCATTGTTGATGGAATTATATATATATATATATATATATATATATATATATATATATGTTATGGAATTATATATATATATAGATAGATAGATAGATATAGATATAGATATAGATATAGATATAGATATAGATATAGATATATACATATAAAATCCAAAGATTCTGGAGAACAACTTGGAACTGCACCCAAAGGACTATAAAACTGCACACCATTTGATCCAGCAATGCTACTCCTAGGTCTATATCCCAAAGAGATCATAAAAAAGGGGAAAAGACCCACATGTACAAAAATATTTATAGCAACTCTTTTTGTGGTGGCAAAGAATTGGAAATTGAGGGGATGCCCATCAGTTGGGGGTTGTGGTACACGAATGTAATGGAATATTATTGTGCTATAAGAAATGATGAGCAGATGGATTCCAGAAAAACCTGGAAAGACTTACATGAACTGATGCAAAGTGGAGTAAGCAGAATCAGGAGAACATTGTACACAGTAACAGTGACATTGCATGGTCAACTAAGATAGACTTAGCTCTTTTCAGCAATACAAGGATCCAAGACAATTCCAAAACACTCATGTTGGAAAATGCTATCCATATCTACAGAAAGAACTATGGCATCTGAATGCAGATCAAATCATACTATTTTTACTTTGTTTTGGTTTTTTCTTTTTCATGGTTTTTCCCTTTTGTTCTGATTCTTCTTTCACAACATGACTAATGTGGAAATATGATGAATATGGTTATACATGTATAGTCTGTATCAGATTGTTTGCTGTTTGGGAAGAGGAGAAGAGGAGGAGAAAAATTTGGAACTCAGAATCTTATAAAAGTGAATGTTGAAAACTATCTTTACATGTAATTGGAAAAAAATAAAATATCATTAAGTGGGGGAAAAAAAGAATTTCCCTCTAGGATCACTTGAGAAATTGCAAGTTCATTAAAGAGTATGATATAGACAGATACAAATTGGTTGTGTATATCCAAGAATTAATTATCTGTACTATAATTATATTTATATAGTTAGCTAGATTATAATTTTTCTGAGAGCTAGGAATTGGTTGCATATTGTTGTCGTTTAGTCATTTTTAAGTCCTGTCTGACACTTTTTGACCCCATTTGGGCTTTTCTTAGCAAAGATACTGGGAATGGTTTTCCATTTCCTTCTCCAGCTCATTTTAAAGATGGGGAAACTGAGACAAACAGTATTAAGTGACTTGCCTAGGGTTACACAGTTAGCAAATATCTGAGGCCAAATTTAAACTCAGTTCTTCCTGACTTCAGGCCAGGTGCTCTATCTACTGTGTCATCTAGCTGTTCTAGCTGGTTTTGTACACCCAAGGATTAATTATTTGTGCTATAATTAGACTGATATTGTTTGTGAAACCAAAAGTTATCTGAGGACTAGGACTTTTTCTTATCTAAATTTTATGTCTTCTCCTGTCCCTGGCACAGTGCTCTGAACACAGCAAAACTGAATAAGTGTTTATTTAATTCAATTAAATTGGATGTCCCTGTGTAAATATTCTTCCTCATCCATTAGATTGGCAATTACCTAAGGACAGGGTCTGTGTCTCATATTTAATTATAACTTATATTGGTATAGCACCTTCTAGTTATTTCAACTAAAAAGTTCATATTTCTTTTTCCTTTGAATCTCACAATAGTCTTCTGAGTTAGGATCATAGCACCACAGATCCACAAGTTTAGAGCCAAGAGACACCTTACAATCTATCTGGTCTAACCCTCTCATTTTACAGATGAGGAAATTGAGGCACAGGGAAGTTAAAAATACAACCCAGGCAAGATCTCAAAACAAACTGTTACAAGACCTGGGTCTTGGATCCAGGGGTGTTCATGGAGTTTGGATGGCTGGGGGCTTGTCAGGGTTTGCCTAACAGTCATCTTCTTGGCCTTAACCTTCATCAGCCTATGAGCTTCAGTGAGCCTATCAAAGAAATTTTTTCCCCTATGGTCCCAGATATAGAAACTGCTTATTCAGTGGTACTGCCTGGGAGCCTAATGCTCCATTTTGGCTGCCTTAGGGGAACATGTGGGTTTTCACAGTCTGGGGTTGGAGGTGGGGGTTGCTCTCAGTGTGGAGAGAAATTCTCACTTAATGCTTCTCCATTCCTGAAAGGAGCCAGCTGGCAGGCTGAAACACTCCTCTATATTCATGGGCTTTTTAGAGCAGCTCCTGCTGCTGCCATTGTGTGTGTGTACGTGTGTGTGTGTGTGTGTGTGTGTGTGTGTGTGTGTAAGAGAAAGAGAGAGAAAAGGAAGGAGAGACAGAAAACAGACAGAGAGACGGGGGGGAAGAGAAAGATGAATGGAGGGGAAGAGAGAGAAAGAGAAAAAGAGAGACAGAGACAAAGGAACAGAAAGAGGAAGTAGAGGGAGAAAAAGATGTATGGAGGGGAAGGGGGGAATAGGAGAGAGAGACTGCCTGACAAGTTGGTCCCTGCAATGCTGGGCTGAAACAGTAGCCCCACAAGGAAAGTCTGAAAGCTCCCCTTGCTTCTAGTGATCCCCACGAGAATAACTCATGCAATTGTTATGTGCAGCCCCACCCAGGGGCACTCAAAATTTTCCTTTCCATCCCTTTACCCCTTGTGCATTTCAAGATGGAAACATTCCATGTATTGCCATTCTGTGGAGAGACTGAGTGACCTGAGTGGCAGAATCAACCAAATCTCATCATCAGAAGGGTCTTTAGAGGCTGATGAGTTCAATTGTGCTTCAGCAATCCTCTCTACAACATTCCTGGGAAATGTTCATTCAGTTGAATATTTTGAAGATTTTCAGTGATGGAAAACTCACTACCTCTCCAGGAAGTGATGTTGAGTGTTAGACACGAGATGGGGATAGGGAGGGGAAAGTCAGAAATCTGGATCCCTAGATAATCATACCTGGAAATTCAGAAGATAAGAATAATAGCATTAAAGTTTTTCTTTATCTCTATTATTTCTGAGAGTAACCAGATTGAGCCACAGTTCTCCTAGGCAATCTGAAACCATCAGTCGGTTCACGATAATTCCTCGATTCTCACCCTCAATCCTTCTTTAACCCCCTCACAGACCAGTGAACTTATATATTACACAGGCAATAGCCCCAACCTGGCCTCAGAGTTTTCATGTGAGTTAGACTGGATTGCTATGGGCAGACCAGGGCTGGTCCTTTGAGGAATGCTGAATCAGAGTTAGATGAAGGGGATACACTATGCCTATAGCCAAATGTAGACACATGAAATTTATTTAGTTTCTATCCTCATGGACCCAGAATGTATAATTATTGCTTGCCTTGAGAGAAGAATGAAGCTGATGGACCAGCAACATATGGTGAAGAGAAGAGGGAAAAGGAAATCCTAAGAGAAGGTTAGAGGTTGGGAGGAGAAGAGAACAAGTTTTCTTTAAATAAGTTGGAGGTGGGAAGCTTGGTAGATAGACCACTCAGTCTAGAGGTAGGAAGACCTGAGTTTGACTCTGACCTCAGACACTTACTAGCTTTACGACCTTGGTCAAGTTACTTAATCTCTGCCTCAGTTTCCTCATCTGTAAAATGGAGAAAATAAGCATTATACAAACATTAGCTATTAATAATGATGATGATGATGGCACCTACCTCCCATTGTTGTTGTGAGACCAAATGAAATATTTCTAAAGTGTTTTGCAAACCTTAAATCAACTATATAAAATGCTAACAATTGTGATAAGAGATGGGGTGGGCAGCTAGGTGCTACAGTAGATAGACTGCTGGCCTCAGACTCTTACCATCTTTGTGATCCTGGGTAAGTCACTTAACCCTGTTTGCCTCAGTTCCTCTCTGGTAAAGTGAGCTGGGGAAGGAAATGGCAAAACCACTCTAGTATCTCTGCACAGAAAACCCCAAATAAGGTCACGAAGAATTGGATACAACTGAAAAATAGGTGAACATACAAAGTCTTGTTGTACCTGGATTGGTTTCATTCTCAATGAAAATGGGAAGACCTTGCATGTTTATGGACTAAATTTATTGAGTGACCAAGGCACATAAAATAATGCGATGTCTTCTTCCCTGAATCCCATCCCCAAAGAGATTTCAAAACCTCCCTCCATTTCAGAACATAATCATTAGCCTGCAACTCTCCTGGGGTAAGATTTTTTCTTCTTATTTTGTTTCTGGTGGAAATAATAAAGAATGAGAGGACACCATTGTGAGGGATAATTTATAGTAAAGTTTCCCCATTCTGAAAAATCAAATCTAGAATGGCTTCAGTATTCACTAGGCCTAAGGTCAGGTCACCTGACCTTCAAGCTTAGAGCAATGGAGACCCTCCCCCAGAGCCAACACAGCAAAAGATATGCCAAATAAGGTTAAGACTGCTTTCATTGGACACCCACATGTTTCCAGGTCCTTTGTCTCAGAGAGATTCCTGGGCTTAGGCTGTGGGACAGCCCCTCTACCAGTTAGGGGGGTTGAGTTTCTGCATTGGAAGATTATATAACCATAGGCTGTCTTCTACCTCTTGCTCTCTCCCTGCAGATGCCATGTTGGGCAACAGGGGGTAGAGTCCTTTCTCATGAGAAAGAATAAAGACCTTTTCTGACCTTAGATTCAGACTTTGAACTCTTTCATCTCACATACCATCATCAGCATACTCTCCCAGGATATATTCCAGACTTGCTTAATCACCTCTTAGCCTTCTGTAAGGAGATCCATCACAATATTGGACCCAAAACTAGTGAATTTTAAGCCTAAGGACACACAAAACCCACCTGGGTAAAGCAACATAAAAAGGGCCCACAAATCAACTCTTCAAAACCAAGTAGACTGAGTCAGTGTGATATAATGGGAAAGACAACTGGGTTTGTAGTCAGAAGCCTTAACTTCAAAATCCACTTCTGTCCCTTGCTAGCTATGTAACCATGGGCAAGTCACTAATTTCTCTGTCCCTCCATTTCTTCCACTGAAAAAAAGAGGATTTGAAGTGGAGGTTCTCTGAGCCCCTTCCAATTCTGAAGCCATGATCCTGGGGGCAAGGGTGTGGTTCAGAAGAAAACCCAGGGCAATTCCTTATTGAGGAGAAAACAGAAAATCTTAAATGCCTAGAAGGGAGGGGAGCAGGGTGGGACAAAGAGAACTGATTTATCTATGTGCAGCCACCAGGGTTGGTGGAGAGCGGAAGCTAGCTTCCAAAGAAAACTAATTAGTTTTGCTACCTAAGTGCTAAGCACAGTTGTCTCTACGATGTTGAAGGACTTTAAGGGCTGCTAATCCCACAGGGTTCTGTAGAGTGTGAACTAGTGGGGTGCATAAAACCTGGCCCAGATTCTGTGCAAGCCTTTGGTCATCCTTATTGAGCTTAGCCCTCCAGGAGCAAAACCCTGGCTTAGTTATGTTCAGTCGTTTTTCGGTCATTTCCAGCTCTTCTTGACCCCATTTGGGATTTTCTTGGCAAAGCTACTAGAGCGGTTTGCCATTTCTTTCTCCAGGGAAATAACATTAGAGATAAGGGGGATGGGGCTTATGTGCTGACTTGTGGATAGCACAAAGGACATGGGGATGGGATCAAAGTATGTAGCACCTCCGTTTGATGCCTCTCCCAATAGACTGGTTGATGCATACTGGGAAGCCGAGCTGGACTAGAAACAATGGGGTCACTTGGACTGAATCAGCACAAATTTCAAAAGTCTTCTTGAATTGGAGACAGATCTTTATCTACAACACCTTCCTAATACATGATGACAAAGAGCTACCATGAATTCAGTAACCTTCATCTTTTATTAATCACAACAGCATCTACGTCCGTTTGAAAAATAATACATCCATCCCTCCCATCTTTGCAGAGATGGGGGACTATGGATATGGAACGCTGCATATACTGTCTTATTTGATGGATGTATTGGTTATTTCTGCAGGACTGTTTTTTTCCTTCCTTTTTTTTTTCATTCTCTTTTATAAAGGATGGCTCCCTGAGTGGGGGACTGAGTGGAGGGGGTAGGGATGTGTCAGGAAATGAAAGTCATTCTCTATTCTCTGGCCATCTCCTTCTAGCCTTGATGAAACATCTGCCCTGTTGCAATCTTCCATCCCATATTGGTAACTGTCTCTCTCAGGTCGCCATTTAACCCCAGGCCATGCTTCCCTATTCTCTAGTCATCTCCTCATGTCCAGCAGCCTTGCCACAGGGTATGCTTTTGTAGGGACTCCTGGCTGGTCACAGCACTTGAAGAGGTTGTACCATGTCTGGATCCATTAAAGCACAAAGTGTCTGTGATTAGCAGGCAGGGGTTAGCAGGTACCCATGTCCTAGTTAAACCAAGTGGCAACCCAGTTAAATGATGCTTTAAATGTGAGTACTGAACTCCTCACAGCAGCTCAGCTCCACCCTGGACCCCCATCCACTAGTGGCAAAGGCTTTCAGCAGGATCTCACTTGGCCCAATTGTGACTACTGTGGGCAATAAAGCTTGTTTACTTTTATTACTTTGGGCTAATGTGTCTTTACAGTCTTTCTTGGAATTCGTGAAATCCATATCAAAACACCTTTCTTCACACAGAGTGTTCAATTCCTTCAAATCCTCCTCCCTACACTCCAACTACTCCTCCTCTCTTCCCCCCCCCCCCCCCGCACCCCAGATCTGGAACCATGAACCTTGATCAAATTAACTTCGCTATTGTTACTGAAAGAAGGCTGTCATTCTCTACTCTTTGGCCCTATTTGCCAAGGTCACAACTTTTCCTAAGAAAGAATCTCACTCTTCCATAACCCCCCTTTATGTGTTGTCTCCCCCTTTATGATGAAGTTTCCTAGAGTATAAGGGCTATCTTTGCTTTGGTATTCACATCCTCAATTTACATTCCTTTGAGCAGAGAACATGCAAGTAAGGTTATGATACCATGTGTGGACAGAGGGAGAGGAAGGAGAAGAGGAGAGAAAGGTGAGGCAGGGGAGGGGAGGGAAGGGGAGGTGAGGAGCTGCATTACCCAACTGGAACTGGTGGGGTACCTCATGCTACTCAAGCTCATATCTTGCCACTGGACCCAGGTGACTCCTGGGAAAGTGAGGCTGGTGACTTTGCACAGACCTCCCTCATTTAAATCCAATTCAGTTGCAAGTCATGGCATCACCTTCCTGATGCCATGGTCTTCTTTAAGAAAGAAGGAGGGGGGTGGCTAGGTGGCATAGTGAATAGAGCACTGGCCCTGGAGTCAGGAGGACCTGAGTTCAAATCGGGCCTCAGATGCTTGACACACTTAATAACCATGTGACTTTGGGCAAGTCACAATGGCAATTACCCTACAAAAAGCAAAAAATAATGCTCAGCATAGTACTTGGTGCATAAAACATCTTACTACATGCTTTTTCATTCATTATCCATGTAAAAACAAAATTATCAATGAAGAAACTTTTGAAAATAATAATAAATGTATAAATTTATATGTATATACACACATATATCTATATTTTTTGGAGCTATATAAAGACCCATAATGAGAAGGCTTTGTGCCATATGGCTTCAAGAATTTCTTAAAATGACAGTCACCCTCCTTCCCACCCCCTTGGGTAAGTGACTTATAAATTGGAAATCATTGATAAACTTCTAAGTGGATTTGCTTACTTTGTGAATTCTCATACTTCAGTTAAACAGACACGTTGTGAATCATGGTACCGATAACCAACAAGCATTGATAAAGGCTGACTATGTGCTAGGTGGGATGCCAAGACTGGGAGTACAAAGAAAAGGCAAAAATAGACCCAGAACTCCAGGAGCTTACATTCTAATTATTCACAAATCTAAAAAAGTATGGTGTATGAATGTAAGAGAACATTAGTGCATCATAAAAAAATTATGGAATGAGCCGTTTCAGAAGAAATTGGGAAGATCTCTATGAGCTAATATAGGGTGAAGTGAATAGAACTAGGAGAATAATTTATGCAACAATAACATTATATTAAAAAAAAACCACAGGGGTGACTACTAGCCCTGGAGTCAGGAGGATCTGAGTTCAAATGTGGCCTCAGACACTTAACACTTACTAGCTGTGTGACCTTGGGCAAGTCACTTAACCCCAATTTCCCTGCCTTCCCCTCTCCAAAAAAAAAAAAATCTCAAAAAACAAAAAAACAAAAAACCCAACTCCAAAAGATCTCAGAATAGTGCAATTGTGAGTCATGATTCCAGAGGACCTGAGATGAAGGAAGGAAGCCACCCACCTGTAGAATGAGGCATATATTTTTGCACATGGTCAATTTGGGAATTTATTTTGCTTGATCAGGCATATTTATTTAAATGATCTTTTTTTTTCTTTTAAATTGTTCAGTGGGAGTAGGAGGGGGGTTTGGGAGGATGGGAAAATAAATGGATGGTAATCAGAAAAAATAAAAAGTTAATAAAATTTAAAAGTAATTCATATTTAATAATTAGTCTATAATAGAAGAGTCTTGGCCCTGGGAAAAGAAAATATCTGACCCAGTCATTTGAAGTAAGGGACTGTTTAATTTTTGTCTTTATAGCTCTAGGAATAGCATAGTGCCTAGCATATAGTAAGCATTTAACAAATGCCTGCTGTTTGCTTTATTTCATAAAAAGAAACTATTCAAGCCTGAGGATTGATTGATTGGTTGGTTGATTGGTTGTTGTCCTTCATTCTTGAAGAGGATCAAAATGATATCATCATGACACGGTCAAAGTATAGTGTGTCCTACTGTGGCTGATCAGACCAATATCAGCTTGGAAATCTCTACCACAGATTGGGCACAAATAGTCCACATGAACATTTGGAGTGGAGATGTCTCTAAATCTGCTCATCTCACATTTCTTTGAGCTACTTCAATTCTGTTTTGCTCACAGAACACAGTGACTTCTTTGATGCAGACATACCATGTGCAGTGTTGTCTTGTGCCAGTGTTTCCCGTGTGTCACACAATCATTCCAAAGTTTTTCAGAGTGAACTTTAAAGTGTCCTTGTATGACTTCTTCTAAACACTTTGTCAGCACTTGCCTTGAGTGAGTTCTCCATAAAATGTTCTTTTAGGCAAACATACATTTGGCTTTTGAACAATGTGGCTAGCCTGTCAGAGTTGTGCTCCCTGCAGTAGAGCATGGGTGCTTGGCAGTTCAGCTTGAGAAAGGACCTCAGTGTCTGGTATCTTATCCTGCCAGGTGATCTTCAGAACCCTCCTATGACAATTCAAATGGAAGGGTTTCTGTTTCTCGATGTGGTGATGATATACTATTTAGGTTTCATAGGCATACAGCAATGAAGTCATGGCTCTGTAGACCTGCAGTTTGGTAGGCAACCTTATATAGCTTCTCTCCCACACTAAGGCTAAGGGAATCTCCTGAGGGAAAGGGAGGAGACCCTTAAGACCCCTGGGATCTATAGTAATTAGTGAAACTCACCACTTTTATTTCCTTCTCTGTTTCACCTGGCTCTAAGCTTCCCCTTTCCTCCCCATCCCACACTGGACAGTTAAAGCAGATTCTTTCATCCACACTACAATTCCTTAAATGTTAATGGGAAGTAGGGTGTGGGGAAGTGTGACACAGCTCCAGGAATCCACCCCAGAAGGATGGTCCAAGGAAAAGATCCAACTACTTAGAGCATAGTGTTGGAGATGAGCTGATCTTTCCATATCTAGGAAACTTGAGATGTGCCTTTCTTTCCCCTAGTCTAGAAAGGGGAGGGTAGCAAAGGAGCCTCATCCCTAGGAACTCCTCATGAGACTGCAAGGCTTTTCTATCAAAATGGACCTGTGGAGGTCATCTAGACCAGGGCTCCTTAAACTTTTTTCCACTCACAATGCCTTTTTGAGTTTTGGTGGCATTAGTTGGCATTGCATGGCTTGAGGGCACGTGCAGGGCAAAGTGCACATGCTTTCTGTTTGGAGTCAAGGCTGTATACAACATGGGCAAGTGCTGCCAGAAACACCTTTGATTTGTAACACATTTGATTTTTAATTAACTTTTGGTTGTCGTATGTTCAAAAACCAAGTGGGGTTGTGACCCACAGTTTCAGAAGCACTGAATTGATGGGGGTGGAGCCAAGATGGCGGCGTAGAAGCAGCAACATATCGCAGCTCTCACATAGCCACCCCAAAATACCCATAAAATAGGACTCTAAACCAATCCTGGAACTCCAAAACGCACACAAAGATACTTC